>CM032229.1:100592500-100667500 GCA_019009955.1 Riptortus pedestris
AGCTATTAACTGGCTATAAAGTTAAAGTGAAATTTACCTCTTTTATTTTTTATAATATTTCCATTATTTAAATTATACTCATGACACGAGTTTTCCTAAACTTTCTTCATGTGGCCATTGACCTTGCCT
The DNA here is from genome assembly GCA_019009955.1 of Riptortus pedestris. Taxonomy (NCBI): domain Eukaryota; kingdom Metazoa; phylum Arthropoda; class Insecta; order Hemiptera; family Alydidae; genus Riptortus; species Riptortus pedestris. The sequence goes on from CM032229.1 coordinate 100,592,630, forward strand.
AGGAGATGACGAAAATTAATTCCCTTTAAAATTACATGTATATATATATATATATATATATATGTGTGTGTGTGTGTGTGTGTGTGTACACCCACGCATCTGTTACCAATATAGCCGTCGTAATTTTTATTCGATCGTTACAAAACTCGACATATTAGCGATTCCTGTAAAAAGTGAAATGAAGTTCTCTAACGGCTAAAATAGGAGCAGTATGAGGAGGGGGGAGGTGTATACGAAAGGGAAAACATCTCCGTTATTATGAAACAGATAGAAAAATGCTATATGACTAATCATAATTCAAATTCAATTCGATACAGCTGATTTCCGTAAGACGCCTACTTAATTTACATAACCCAATATACTAGAAAGGTTTTATTTCAAGAATAAATGTCACGTATTAATTTTATCGTTGAATGGGGAGAGGAGGTTTAGAGAAGGGGTGAAATGGATAATTCAAAATATTTTCTTTGAGTTGAATTAGTTAATGTTACATTCTCCACAATCTTAATCTAAAGTGTTTTCTCTAACCGAGATTTTTGAATTTATTTTGATCAATTAGAATTGTAGATATCAACTACACTTAAAATATGATTTTCTGTCTGTAAAGTCTTCTTAATCAGGGTAAAATGGAGAGTAAAATGTGGTATATCAATAGTGTATACAGAAGTGGGAAACCTTCTTAGTTTATACATCCTCTGCAAGACGACTTTTCGTTTTTCAGAATTGTTTATTTATATATTCTTCAAATTTTATGGCAAGGGTCTACAATAAAAAACATTTTTTGCCCGTGCAAACTTTATTGAAACTGCCCTACATGTTTCGTGGCTTAACACAGTTAACGAATTTCGGAGGCGCCGCCTTGTTTGGACACTGTCCGTGACAATGACCCCGGTCCAAGCAATGAGAGCAGTACACATATTCAGCTGAACAGTGTTTTTGCGCATGTCCAAAATTTTCACACTTATCGCAACACGTAACAGCCGTCCAGTTTTGGATTCTACATGAGTAAAAATCCAGAAAACCCTTCCTTCCTTCATTATTTCACGGTATAGTTCTGGAGAAACCTCAGTCACCCAGTTAACCGATGATTGACCTTTCGAACCAGTTTTGAAGATAAATTTAAAGATATTATTCTCGCTACATATTGAGTGGGCGTTCTGTTTCCAAAAAATTGAACTTATTTCTTTCTGACTCAACTTAACGAATATATCATATATTATTATTCTGGGATTTCTTTTGTGAAGTAAAACTGATTGAAGTCCGGAGTTTTGCAGAACTTGGGTTTTAACAATTTTGTTTGCTTTAACCTGGTTATGAGCCTTTACAATTACACCATCGTTGTTTTTTTAAACATTTTATTAATTTTAATATTGTGGAGGTGCGGGCCAATTTTGTTTTTTATTTCAGACTATCAGGACTGGTATATATGTTTTCTTTTCCTATCGTTGGTTTGACTAGTATTGTATCATTTTGGGTAATTTCGGCGAATGTTGGGGCTTTAGGGAGCCGAGAAGTTGCTTGTCCAGATTCGTGAAGGGCACTGAGAACGGCTTCTTGAATAGCTACAGGGTCCAACTCCCTCTTCCGGCGGTGCTCGACTTCGGAGGTCAACATCTCCACTTTAGCTTCCAGCTTTCCATTTTCACAGAGAAGGTGATTGATATAGAGCTCCAAGTCCCTGATAGCGGGGGCGATGACGGCGGCTGCTTCCTTGTTCACTTTCCAAGGGTTGTAGATCAGGGTGATAAGCTTACCAGTAGTGGCCTTGGTGCTGCTCCCAATAGCTGAGGTGACGTTTTCCGGGCGTATTTCATTGTTTTCCAATAAGGGATCATGTAAAGAGTTTTCGGGTAGAATGAAACTAAGCTCCGTACCCTGAGAATCCATCTGCGTGGTGAGGTCACCTAGAGCTTGCTGGCTGGTGGGCGTGGTCTCGGAGTTGCGACGAAATTATCTAGCTCTATGCCGCTACTAATGTTTTACTCTCTATTGTGCATGTTTATCGACAAATATTTAATTTGTAAGATATCCTATTTGATCTATGATCATAAAATAGTGACGGAGACTGTTACTCTCTCCCGTTTTGAGAAAGAGCGAGATATTGATTATTGAAAAGCAGTGACTGATGTTGTTGAGTACAATCGAAGGTTGTGGTTTGTAGATGGTGATGAGGGCCTATATAGGATGGGCAGCAGCTGGCCCTGCCAGTAATTGAATGAGCCCGGACAGGCCTTCTCATAAACAGATTAGTATAACGCTGATTGGGGCCCTTCAAATATTTGGCCTGCTGTCCTGGGGGGTACTCCCCGATCAGACGGCTCCAGTTCGATTAACTCGATTCATCCAGAGCCGATGGAAAATTGTCCTTATCGCTTTCATACAATAGCTGGCAGGGAGGTTATCTCTCACAGCACACACTCGCTCATCCCAACCATTCGTCAGATAGTTACAAACCCTGCCCTACATACTCCCAATATCTCATCAATGCTCGTCGAATCAAACAGGCAAATTTAAATTGAGTTAATTTCTTAATAGACCTAGGCGAATATGAATTTCAGAAACACTTGAAATATTATTCACTGGAATTATTTATTTATTGCAAGCACGCCAAAAGCTCTTTGCCCTTAAAAGGTAAAAGATAAATCGGCCAACCAGGTCTGCTAGGCTGAACTAAGCAGATTTCCCCCCGTACTAGAATCGGTGATCATAATAGTGATCACAACTTATAGGATAAATGTTTTTCACTTGGCTGATAATTCCAAGGACTATGACGTTAATTTGAAATGCACCACCTGTCATTTTTTAGCAGATTTCCCATAAGGGAAATCAGCTATTAAGGTCGTACTCTTGGCGCGATTTTAAAAATGTCTTCAAATGTCCATCGATCCTACCTAGGAGATGTCGAAAATAAGGTACGTTTATATAAAATATATATAATTGTATTTTAACGCTCTAGCGGTCGTATTTTTTGCTTGATCTTTACCAAACTCGATATTTAAACGATATTTTTGTAAAAATAAAGATCAAGTTCGTTAATGGCTGAAAAAGGACCAGTGGGAGAGGGGGGGGGGTTATAGGGGAGGATTTTCGAAAATTAAAAATATCTCAGTTACTAAACGTTGGATCGAAAAAATTTATAGAACCAATCTTATTGCAAATTGCTATAAATATTTGTCTATACATATTTATCAGGAATATTAACCCAGATATTTGGATTGAATAGTTTTCTGCTTTCAGTAAACCACCTCTCCTCTTCATGTTATATTAATAATAAGCTGTTATATCATGAAACACTTCATTACAAGATTAAATACGAATTATTGTTTTCATTGAACTTTTACTTTGTGGAATATATGTAAATACGTTCTGTTGACCCCCCCCCTTCTTTTTTTGTTCTTGGATTACTAAAATGTTAGTAATTGAGATTAAAATTATTCTGATTCATTACAAATTACAGCATTAGCTATAGTAAATAATTTCAAATAAAATTAATGTGATTTATTCAGATATATTTCATTAATGGTTTTCCTTTCCGGACATAATTCAGGTTGGCTGCCTGTTTAATTACAATTCAGGCCATTGTAGAGTTATTAACTTGTAACTGAACGATTTCTCATTACAGTTTGTATTTATTCATTTAATATTTGCGTTGGTGTTACCAGTATGTATATTTATCTATAGTAAACCTTTGCTTGGGAAATCTGCTTAGTTTACGCAGCCCCTGCGCGACGGACTTTTATAAGATTTCCCTCATTGAGACTATATTCATGACGGGAGCTTCAGAAACTTTCTTCAAATGTCTATTGACACTGCCTAGGAGATAGCGAAAATGAGTTTAAAACTACATGTATATATACGAATATGTTACCACTGTAGCTGCCGTAATTAGTATTCGATCGTTACCAAACTTGACATAATTACATAAAAATTCCAGTTCTTGCCTCTTTGTATAACATTCTTAAAATTCCGCGAACTTAAGCCAACCCAAGGTCTTGCACAGACCATAGTGCTGTATGAGAGTTTCTTTTTTACCTATGCACTTTTTGAAGGAGCTACTTTCAAAAACAAATGATTCCTTCTTCAATATCTTCGTTAATATTTGTTTTATCAGAAAAAAAAAACATTTTTAAAAGCAACTTTTAGTGTTTCAATACAATTTCGACATTATACATATCTATTCTCTATTCGTACTGTAAATAGAAGCCACCTTAAACAGAAATTGAAATGTAAGCTGGGCATGGTATGTTCATTGATTCAGTTACTCAAAGTAAAAATTCGATTAACAGAAAGAAAATACAAATAACTCGTTAGCTATTTCACTTATGAAAAATTGTAAATAGCATCTATTATTGAATACAAAATGTTTAACAAGCATAATTCTATATCATTTTTCTAACTGTCTCAGATATTTTGAACTTTCAAATTAATCGCATTAGGCGGTCTTATTACAACCTTTAACGATTGTGATATTTAGTGCTGATGAAACAGTTAAATATCGAGTCTAGTATTGATATAATTGATGTCATGTTTGATATTTAAGCCAGGAAAAAGATGTTTATAAATTATCTCTTATGTCCAGCACTATGGTGTTTCAAATAACCTTATTATTATTATAAAAACAATAATATATGACTATAGAGTGAGTGGATAATTAGTCAGTGTTAATACCCCGTAATACTACCTATATTATTAAATATCCGAATGAAGCAATAAGAAGGAGCGGATGCCTTCTAAATTGGAGTATAATATTTCTATTGGTTGGTGGCTTCCACGATTATTAGGGAATACCGCAGTTATTGAGAACTTCCTACCTGCGATTTTCATGGCTCCCCTTATTTGGATATTACTATGCCTATAATTAAATGAGTAAATTGATTCCTAAGCTCCATTAAGTTCATTGAATCAATAAAATATTAATAATAATATTGCCAATTGATATTAGTCTGGCTTCATCGTAACACATTAAATTATTCATATATTTGTGGCGGAAGATCATCATACACTTGTTTTTATGAAAATATGAAATGGTGTAAAATAAATTGGTAGAAATCCAACATCTTATGAGTGATAGGAAATGAAAATGTAAGACGTGTAGCGGATATTATAATGTATAAAATTAAAAGTTAATCATCATTAATGAAAAGTATAAAAATAAATAATTGGAAATGTTAGTATATAATTGTTATTATATATGAACTTTGAGATTTGATTGAAATTCCTTTTAAATTTGGTGAGCACTGGTAATTTAAGCAATCTTATAGAAAATGTAATATTTTACAGTTACTACTATATTTTTTTCAGAGTACTGTACTTTTTTGCTCTAATAGGAAAATTAAGCGAATTTCAAGTATAATGTTTGTTTTCAGGGATCAATAAACCCCGAAATAAACTTGCTCAATAACTATGAGGTTAAATTTCACTCAACGACTTATTTTAAACCTACTTATCAAGTATTGATTCCAGAGAATGTCTTCTTGTTTGAGGATGCCAAATGTTTGTCGTCACGTCATCAATGAACATTCTATGGTCTAGAAGTCAGAATTTTTATTTGACATACACAGTCATAATATCTAACTTTAACTTAGCGATCAGTGCCCTAAATATGAGCAAGTATAGTGGAGCTTTAAAGAAGATGGAGCACGTTCAATGCAAGTCTGGCAGAAAAATGGTCCACAGTGAATTTATGAAGTTCTATGTGTAAATAATAAGTCTGTGTAAGAGTTATGGCTGTTTGTGAAATCATATACGAAATAAATGGCTTACTACCTAGACTACGAATAGGCCATTCTTTCCTAACCCATGGTTATCTATGTGAAAAGAAAAATATGCCTAAATGCAATATATGTAATGCTCCGCTTGTAGTAAAACACGTACTAACATACTGCAAAAGACGTGACCATCTAAAGATCCCACATGACTTACACAACTTACTTACTGAAGGAAGCCCCACACATTCCCAAAATACTCTAACATTTAAAAGACACTAACGCATACTCACAAATTTCAAAAGTATTGCATTTTAAAATTGATAATTCTTTTAAAAATAAATGTTTTAACTCTAGCTAAAATTGTTGACTTTATACAGGGTGATTACCGAGAAACGCATGGTTTTCAAATAACGAGTACTCAGGCAATTCAGTGCAGAAAATGTATTTATGAGTGGAAAAATAGTGTACACAATATGCAATTTCAGAATAAAATTACTTACAATTTAGCGCTTAAAAATTACATTTCTAAGGTGGTCGCCGGCTTGGATACAGTGTTGAATGCGTTCTTTAATACTTGCAACTGATTTTGCTAACATATCTCCTCGCCCGGCCAGGAGGTTTCTTCTTAAGCAAAGATCCACTTGAGTTGACATTATGTATCCAACACAATATCGTGATATGATCAGGGATAGCACCATGTCATGCAATGTTAAAATGTACATGAAAGTCTCGCTGAGTCACCATTTGCGTAAAACCGTCGCATGACAAACGTACGATGCTCAAGGTTCCACGTCTCTGCTACAACTGAAACTGCACACTCCCCCCTCCATAGCGCAACAACTTTCGGCCGTCGCCGAACGACATTCCTTGTATATTACGCAAGTCAAAAACATGCGTTTCCCAGTAATCACCATGTATATATTTGCATCCGTTTGTGTAAACGTGTATATGTGCGTGTGTGTGTGTGTGTGTGTGTGTGTGTGTGTGAGAGAGAGAGAGAGAGAGAGAGAGAGAGAGAGAGAGAGAGAGAGAGAGCGAGAGCGAGAGAGAGAGAGATTTGAAATAAGTGTTAACGCTTAACATTATTTCTTTACTAGAGAATAAATATAGTGGCTTATATAGTTATTAAGTGGTTGGAGGAGGATATTTCTCTATAAGTAACTAAGCCGAAGTAAGTTTTATATAGGTTGTCTGACGGCGGTGGATGGGGACAGCTTTAGGAGTTTATTAGCTGTTACAAGTTGACAGTCTGGTTAAGACCCAAGGATTAGCCGGGAGTTGGGGAGGACCTTTCTGGTAGTCACCAGCTTCCCGTTGCCAGCCTGCTCTCTTTCCCTGCTCAACGGGCTGGAGGGAATTTTGATAAGGTCTTTCTATTAAATGGATGTCCCTTGCTAGTCTCTACACACGACCGGGGGCAGCTCGTATATCCCCCCACAGTCAGAAGAAAGTTTTGGTAGTTATCTACTCAACTGCTCCCAGAACTTGTTTCATCTCCCAATGTCAATAATCCACTTATTTTTATTTATTTCGCTCTACCTCTCTCCTTTAATCGGGATTCTTATATTTCCTGTTTCCTGTCTGTCGTTTTGGATTATCATGCTGAGGATAAAATCAAATTTCTCGCATTCAAAACTTTTAATACCAATATAAATTATAAGATCCTTACTGCGGTCAAAAATGTTTCACATTATGTAAATGAAAGTCAGGTGCTCAGGTTAACCATGTGAGTTAAAGCGTTGACTTTTATCTCACATGGTAAACCTAGAGTGGCGAGTTCAATTCCCGCCTGGGCAATAGGAATTTATTTAGTGACGGAATTCATTAAATAAATTCCTTAGTCCCACCCTGGCTAGAAATGGGTGATAACCTGTTGATAACCCGTCCCAATTAGCCTTAGTTGAAAAAGTTGGACGGTAATAAATAAATAAAAAAATATATAAGTCAAATTAAAATAATAAATGTTAACGAGTCTAGAGTCTAGATGAAATTACTAGAGTTAAAATCGCCTATTTTCCAATGTCTTGTTTAGCTTCAAATTATTTCAGCGGTTGTTAAAATAAATAATTACTACTTATTCATCAAATAGTGCCATTAGGACTAAGATAACAGACATCATGCCAAGCTAGGTTTTATGATGGTATTAATAAAAGCGTTAAACCTATAGTCAGGGGTTGGCTTCCCTTACGGGCAATATCAACTTATTTAGTGAGTTCGACAATAAATTCTTGTTCTTGTCTTTGTTAGAATAGGATGATAACCATCCCAGCATAATTTGCCTCAGTAGCACAAAGTGGGCCTTAGCAAGTGACATAAATATTAAATTGATAAACATAAGTTGATGCACTTTTAGTTTTTTTTAAAAAAATGAAATGATTTCCCAAACACTGTGCACCGTTTCCACGATATTTTAAGAATCTGTATATATGTAGAACTTCAGTTTTTATGGATGACATCGTAAAGTGCGTTTTATATTTTAAGAACTAGACTAATAGGTTTTTTGTAGATTCAATGAGACAGATGAACAAGGCCGTCCTTCCTTGAAAGTGATATATAATCCTATGAAGAAATAAAAAAAAAATAACATACTCATTAAATTGTAAATAGTGCAAATATTATGAATCTGAACTGTATTTAAATTAATTTCTTTTTATTTCAGATTAATCTCTTTCTGCATTCTAATAAAACTCAATGTTTCTAGAGATCACGAGGAAGGTTTCATGAATTTAATATCAATTGCGATCTATGTCATCAAAGAGTGAACTTCTCAGTTACGGTTTCTTTTTGGTCTGATCACGATACATGAAACACCGTCCATCATACCTATTTATTAGGACATATATTTTATATATTATTAGATAGAAACTTGTGATCTACTGATAACCATATATTCAAACTCTTTGTATCATCCATCTAAACCTGTTCAAAAGAATTAGTTCTGGTCAAGGCAGACTATCGCCTCTCCTCTCACGTGTTGGATAGGAGTCTGGAGTAACTCAATTTGTATCATGTTCAGGGGAAAAGTTGAAGCAGTTACCCTCTGAACGGATTCAAGGAGTTAAGGAACATGGAGTGGCATTTCTTGGTACCATTACGTGAGTCTGGCTAAGCTTAAATTCGTTCTTCAAGCAGTAACAACAGATTCAGATGGATAGAAAGCAAGCCTTTCTCCTTCACAAAAATTTAATCAGCACTAAGCCGTTTCAAGAGTTCCTTCATCCTTCTTCAAAGCCATCTTGCTGACGGCTGCAAAAAAAGTATGTTGATGCTGAGCGAAAGAAATGATTTGCTCCAAATTAATATCTCTATATTAATAAGTTCATATTAGGATGGAATACAAATAAAATCAATTGATTTTGAACATTATATACATACGCCGAATATTGAGGGTCAATAGTATTATGCAGAAAACTATAAAAATTTGTCCCAGAAGTCATAGTACCATTGATAATAACAATGATTTTCCTAGTGCAATGGATGACTTCTGAGGTAAAATAAAATGTAGCGACACCACACAAACAATATTTTTTTTGACAATAAAAATCACTTATTGGGTGACTGCATTTTTTTATTATATTTATGATGTATTATAATTACAACACCACATAATTATAATGCATGATACTGTATTTTAATTGTGAAGTGTCATGCCAGGTCTCCTATATATTAGCAGATTTCCCTTAATATATATATATATATATATATATATATATATATATATATATTTGTCTGTTACCGCTCTAGCGGCCGCAATTTTTGTTTGATCGTTGCCTAACTCGATATTTAGTCGTTTAATGTAAAAAGAAAGATCAAGTTCGTTAACGGATGAAATCGGACCAGTGAGAGGGGGGTGGCTTTCGCGCCAAAAGCTCGTTCGGCCGTTTCCTTGATTGCTCGGATCTCGATGAATTTCTCTATTGTAAACCTTCACGTGGGAAATCTGCTTAGTTTACGCATCCCCTGCGTGACGGACTTTTTTTTCAATATTAGCAGATTTCCCTTAAGGCTCAGCTATTGAGGTAGTATTCATGACGGAATTTTCGAAATTTTTCTTCAAATGCCCATCGATCGTACCTAGTATATATATATATATATATATATATATATATATATATATATATATGTCTGTTACCGCTCTAGCGGCCGCAATTTTTGTTTGATCGTTACCAAACTCGACATTTAGTCGTTTTATGTAAAAAGAAAGATCAAGTTCATTAACGGCTGAAATCGGACCAATGGGAGGGGGTGTTTAGAGGGGAGCATTTTCGAAAATTCGACATATCTTCGTTACTACAAGTCGGATCGAAAAATTGTACAGAATCAATCTTATTGAAAATTAAATTTACTATAAATATTGTTATAAACATTTATTCTCTATCTTGATTATTAGCCGAGATACTTGCATTTTTATTAAATCTGGGCGGCTAACGGACGAGAGTGTCTTTCCCGCCAAAAGCACTAGCTCCGCCCGGCCGTTTCCTTGACTGCTCGGCTCTCGTGAAACTTCTCTATCGTAAAGCTTCACGTGGGAAATCTGCTTAGTTTACGCAGCCCCTGCGTGACGGACTTTTCAAGAATTAAATCATAATTATCTATCTTTATGTTTGTATCTCTGCATTAAAAAACTATAAGCAAATGTGGAATTGCTCTTCATTGTATATGCTATTAGCTTTAATATTGTTCAAATTGGAGATGACACATTGCCATCAGAATTTCTTATAAAGTTTTTGTTTTAGAAAGCTACAGAGACATAATTTTTTTAAGAATGAAAGCTCATAAATGTACTTTAAAAAATAAACAATTTTCTGAATAAAAATTAACTTAGTTCAATTAATCTTCTTTCCCCGAGTAGCTGAATGCTAAAACAATTCTTTGAGACGAAAGAGAATGGAAAACCTCAAGGGGGAAATACAACTTGGCTATTAAAAAAAAAGAGGAAAAAATTAACGCATACAATGCCTAGATTAAATAAAACTTCCTTAATTAAAGCACTTTAATATGTCACAAAAAATCCTCTGACCTCTCTAATTCTCAGGGACAATTGAAACTCTTTTTTTTTCTTCCTTCATATTCACTTTCGGTTAATTAAGCAATTTTCTTCTGCAAGTAATAACGAGTTTTTATCCAGAATTTCAAAAATGGGGGTTTTAATAGATGGCAAATAGGTATTTCCCAAACATAATATTTTAAATTTGGTGTCATTTTAAATATACATTTAATAACACCACACCCAAAAAAAATCCAGAATCCTGATGGGTTTAAGTGATAACATTTTAAATAGTAAAATAATTATTATTCTTTCCATTGTGATATAAATGGGACCGTCTTAGTTTTGATGATGATATCAGTGGAACACTAAAATATTTGTCGTATTTATACAGCTATGTATCTCACACTAGGTAAGCCTAGAATCTTGGGTTCGATTCCAACCTTTACGTTTTATGTTTCAATAAGGTGAACTTAAATCCAACGTCACTTGAGGAAAATGCAGGTCATTCAAATAAACACTCGTACGACCGATGCGTTTATTTAACCACAAGTATCACATCTCCAACTGTGGCTTTCAGAAACGGAGTCAAATTGCTTATTGTTGTTAACTTCCTCAGAATCGCTTTTAAAAAGTTTCTGTGCGGGCCACCTTAGCAGTGTTATTCAGATTACTGTTAGTATTAATATACCCTCCTAAATATTTATTGAGGGAGCTATCAGTAGCGAAACTATTTTTCATATAGTTTCTATTATCCGATATGACTTGTATCCCCAACGAAATCAGTTCATCGTCTAGATAATGTCATTAATTAACACCTTCATTTATGGAGACATGATGTTCTCATAACGAGATATTTTCTACCGTATTTGAGAAGACCTATACACCCAGATTCCTAGGGTAGATGATGCAAGTAACGAAATAACATAGCTATTTTAGGTCAATGAATTCATAGAAATGAATGAATATTTGAAAGAACAATTTCATTAAATAAATCATTCCAATTTTCAATCCAAGTGAGCATGTATACTAAATATTCCAACGGGATGAAACGAGGTATTAAATTATGTCCTAAGTCCCGTCCTTGCTAGAAAAGGGCCGTGAGGTAACCCATCATAAATTGGCTTTGCGAATTGAACCTTAATGAATTAAAATATTCGGATTACATCTACTGTAAAATTATTAATTAAGGAAAACTGCTTTATCATGTTATTTCAACCTGGACTGATCTCCATATAATGAATCAATTATGATGCACATTTTCCTCGTGTCATTTGATAATGGCAAATGTATCCATTATAACGTACCTAATCAACGACAATATGGAAATACACGAGTCTCGAGTGAACAAATAAATGTCAATCCTCCATCAATACTGCTCATTGTACTTAATTGCCATCCTTCAATACAGTAACATGAAAATAAAGCTCACAAAAGCAAAATGTGTGTGTGTGAGTGGATGAGTTTGTGAGAACACGTGCCTTTTCAAATGTAATAAAGGTGGCATTGAATATAAATTCTCGTTACATAGGAAACGCGAAAGAAGAACAGGAAAAAAACACTTTCAGGTATGTGACACGGACGGACGCGACATTATTGAAAAAAAAATCTATAAAGAAGAAAAATAGGACATGGTATAGTTTCTCCTAGTCTTTTCATCGTGAGGCTAACTAACAACAAAGTATAAAAGGGGCCCTTTAATGAGGGTCATAATTGGCCGACGTAAACTAAATTCTGCCAGTACTCAGTACCTTGCCGATGTGATCATTCAGGATCCACGTGAAAATACATAGACGTAAATTCCTTTGTAATAATAAAATTCACATCAGAATGAGTCACTTACTAGTGTTTTTCACTGTTCCACTATATATTCGCTGTCGATTTTATATTTTCTGTCAATCTTATCAATCTCTTCTTAAGGAATGGAGACATTTCATAAAGCCAACAGTTTTGATTTTCATAGTTGCTCAATCAAACGTCATAATTTTTCCGTAAAAATGAAACATGACACTCGTTGTTAATGCTTCCTGACATTTACTAATAGAAGAATATTCGACGAATGAGAAATCACCAACAATGAAAAATGCATGTAAAAGTTCATTATTCAATTCTATAAAGTCCATCACGCAGGGCCTGCGTTAATTGTGCATCACGTATTTGCATTTATCTCAAAACGTAAAAGTTGAATGAAAAAAATATTTGGTATTTAGGGTTCAAATAAAGGCCTTCATAATACAAAAGTTTTTTGTTAATATGACTTGCGTAGGAACGGTGGTTTAAATATGGCCGAAATCTAAAATTTGGAAATATCGCGGTAAATATTCAATTTAGAGAAAATTGTATATAACAACATTTATAGAAAATGATATTTGCAATAAGATTGTTTTTATTCAATTTTTCGATCCGGCGCACTACAACGGAGATATTTCGTATTTTCGAAATTCTCTCCCCCTAACCCCCCCCCCCTCCCAATGGTTCAATTTTAGCCGTTAACGAACTCGATCTTTATTTTTGCATAAAACGTTTAAATATCGATTTTGGTAACGATCAGACTAAAAGTGCGACCACTAAAACGTTAACAGACCACTTCACTCTCGCCCTCTCTCTCTCTCTCTCTCTCTCTCTCTCTCTATATATATATATATATATATATATATATATATATATATATATATATATATATCTTTCCACTGGTAACACTATTTTGACACCTTAGAAAGGTAACATGGGGTGACGAGTCTCCCCAAGGGATTATTTAGTCAATAAAGAAGGTTAATGTTAACACAATGATTTATTTACATTTTGACATTTATATTAAATTATTATTAATACAATCGACAACTGAAAAATGAAAAACAGATTGAAAAATCACTACTTGAAGCAGTTGCTACACACTTACTTGCGGTTCTTTCTGCACGTAGGTTTTCCGCATTTCCTGGAGTCAGTTTTCACTTTTTTGTCATTTGCTCGTGTACATAGATGTAATTTTCACGATGATTGCATATTTCCAGGTTTGTAAATTGAACATTTCTTTCAACTATAGTTGGGTCAATAAGTAAGTTTAGGGCATCAAGTTCAGATGTGATGTTTGAATAGGGTTTTACTCGAGGGATTTTTACAATATTATAGGCTTGTGTTCTGGTTGGTTTAGGTGGTTTCAATGACCATACATGACCATTGTTACCTTTTACATTATCCGAAGACGATGACATTTCTTCCTCCTTTTCTTGAAGAGTATCCTTCTATTATGTCATCAACATTTTTTCTTCCTGTAGGATGTCTTCTTCACCACTTGAATCATCACCAGAATTTACATTGCTTTCTTCCTTAGACACTCTTTCACAAATGCGGCAAAATTTAGGCCATTAACATTGCAGGAATCCACTTTATGCAAATAAATGTTAAAAAAATTTGGCAACCGAGAAAGGTAACTGGGGTTACTAGTCACCCCAAGCACGTGATAAATCAGGTAAATAGGCTCTGACACGGAGGCAAACACTCTCAATCGAACAGTACTAACGCGAAGTGAGATTAGCAAGTGACTAAGATTTGCCCTACCACGTCAACCAACAAAACATAAAAAAATAAATCTACGTGGGGTGACGCGTCACCCCTGTTACCATCGAAAGGATATATATATATATATTTACAGTTTTGAACGGACCTCATTTTCTCTTGGGTAGAATCGATGGACATTTGTGGAAATCTTTCGAAAATCACATAATGAGTACAACCTCGATAGCGTATTTCCCTTGGGGAACATCTGCTAAAAATGAGGTATAGTATAGAATTATGTAAAATAAAGTAACACATGGTAATGTTCAAATTGATTTTTCCGGGAATAATTCAACCCAATACTTAACCTATATTAGTAGACCACGGTCCAATGACAAGACTTTGACATACCACACGGACTGACGAAACTACTTACGTTATGTCGCATACATCGTAACACATCGAAAAACAAATTTTTAATTCAAAATATAGAATTATAATAAAAAAAAAATCTAAAGCGTCTTTAATGAGGTTACCAAAGGTGCAACTTTTATGATATTTTATATTCTAATATATTATGTACGGATATCACAGAACTTCATATATTTAAGGGATTTTATCCAGATATGTAAATAAATCGTTCCCCCACGATCGAGCAAATTGATGATCCTAATTAGAGGCTCACATCCATCCATCTCATGCCAACCACCTCAGATGTGGGGCATAAAGAAATAATTTTTTTACCCAAGCAAAGCCATCATCCCAGTAGTTAATAGTTCATGACAGGATAAACACAAAAAGTACAGTTTACTAATTTGCCCTAATGCGTGCCCTTATGTCCAGAGAAAATTTCATAATGATAATCAATAAAATGTAATAAATTTAATTTTTATATTCTTACGTTTTCAAATATTTCATATTGATTTTACACGTTGTAGTCTTCCAGAAATAATAGTTTTAAAAAATTAGCTTCTAGATATGTTCTGGATTATTGTTACACCTTTTACAAATTTACTTCTAATGG
The DNA here is from genome assembly GCA_019009955.1 of Riptortus pedestris. Lineage (NCBI taxonomy): Eukaryota > Metazoa > Arthropoda > Insecta > Hemiptera > Alydidae > Riptortus > Riptortus pedestris. The sequence goes on from CM032229.1 coordinate 100,607,844, forward strand.
GAGACCTGAGCTTTTTGAATGTTACAGTAATAAAAATGTCATTCGTTATTTATCTAAGCTCCACATTAAGCTTGAATAAGTATATTTAAAAGCAGTTTTACGGGACACAGTTTTCACTGGAGTTGCGAGCATAAACTTCCATTCTGAAAGTTTTAACTCGATGGTTAAAAGGCAATTAACCAAACGAATGTCAACGCGTACTTTAGACGTTCGCAAACAAATTATTATTAAAAACAAAGCTAGTGGAAAAGCCCTCAGAATATTTATGACGTGTCTCGCTTTAACCTTATTGTTTCAAATTTTCACAAGTTTTAGACTCAGTTTGAGAGAACAATTCAATTGTGACAGAAAACTAAACAAGTTGAGCTTGAATCGTATGAAAGCAAGCTAAAGTATTATTTTGCCCGAAGTCCCAAACTAAGTTTAAAGTTAATTACAAAGTTTTCGGTAACATATGACTTCGAAAGGCACATCACGACTCGTAAACGAATTCATTTCTTTAACGTTCCCTTTTCTTCACAGTGATAATTATTCTCTATGTAAGATTTTTTTTTTTAAAGGAATTCCTTAGAAATAAATAAAATATTTTTACATTTTCATTTAATTTAATATTATTTTCTACATTGGACTAAACCAGATAATCGAATTTTTCCAGCAAATTGAATTTCCATAATTAAATTCAATCAATTACAATCAATCACACGTTTTAAATCAACGTTTTGAACACAAAATTAGTTTATCTATGATAATGAAATTTATGACTAATTTTCTGATTGTTATGAGCATTACTTCCACATCATAGTTGTATGGTTTTGGAAAGGTGGCATTTAAAAATATTTTAATTTTAAATCTGAATACAAATTAACAGTTTTTAAAAATGAAATTAAAATCAATGACATTAATTAACATCCAGTATTGTTACTGTGGCTAATTGGAGCAGATTATTTGGAAGATGGGTTTATATTTAAGGAAGTAGATTTTTTAGACACTATAGATCATCTGTAATTTAACCATAATAAATGTGAACAAATGTAAAGAATTAATTCATATCTTCCTTAGGGTGTTTATGTAGGAAGTAAAATTGAATGAATTTAGCTTTCTCAATATTATGTTTGATCCATTTCGTCACATCGCATTGCAAAAAGTGACCGTGATTTTTGTAACCGTAGTTTTTGTAAAATCATTGTTTAATATTTTAATTAGATTTAACTTATTATTCATATATCAAAGCTTTATATCTATTATTAATTTATTTTTTGATAGTAATAATATTTATTCTTACGTAACGTGGGGTTTGGAGTGACTTGGGTGGGGGAGGTACATGTTCAATTTGTATAAGTAGTAACGACATTTTCCACATTTATGTAGAAAATTAGATTATCCACGTTTTATGAAATCATTTTTGAATAAAGAAAACCATATATTCAATTAAATACAATTCAGTATAAGAAGAGACCACAGATTCCGCAAACATCATCACATATTGGAAAGATTTTTTCTCTCATTTTTCATCACTGTCGGTGTGTTTCAAATTGGGGGCTAGTGGAGATCTATAATAAATTATTAAAGTGAATTTCATGTGGAATTGTTGACTTTATAATTTATCCTATTAAATATGAGTTTTAACGTCACGGTCAAGTACGCACAAGTCAAGTGTTGTAACAAATTTCTATTCAGACACTGATAAAAAAAGCGTCCAAATTTCACAAAAATAATGACACATTTTTATTTTAGTAATTGTGGTTATTTTTCATTAAATTATAAATTAGTAATCTGTACTTGAAAAATTCTGATGTCACTGGTCACTGTTTTATTTAACAAGTATAACTTCCAAATATTGGGACATACTTAGACTGTCTATTACAACAAAAGTAGCTCTGCTTGAGTAGTAGAACGTTAGTTGAAATATAAGGGTCCCATGTTTCATAGAAAATCTCATCTTTCTAATGAAATTATTTGAAAATTTACAAGTTTCTACTGAAACCGTATGTTAATAACTAATTCTGCGTGGTGCATCTTACAAATATGAGACTGTCCAATCTTAACCCGGAAGAGCTACATGCCTTCTATAAGAGCTCCACCTTATTCTAGATTGTTAGTTTTATTTCTGGAGTTACCACTAAGGCCATTCCTCACTAGGTGAAAAAATTCAAACGCTGGGATTTAAAGAGTTTGAGCTAAAATCCATCTCTCATTTCTCTGTATTGCAAACGTCTGCTCTCGTCTCTCGTGTGCTGCAAAAAAAATGTTTCATGTCAGATATTTATTCTTCAAATAAAATTGAAACGATTAGACTTTTTTTTTTTTTTTTGCATTTGGCGTCTTTCATCATTTTATCCCCCAAACGATAAGAATGAATATAATGAAACTTAAAAATAATTCTGCCTATAACTCAACATAGGCAATGGGCTATATTTACATTCTTAAAGGAAATCAGGCGTTGGAGTACTACTGAGCGAAGCCTGAAGCTTAAAATCGAGATATTTTCAATGCGATTTTCATTATCACGCCTATAACAAACAATTTACTTTGTTGTGTCAGAATGTTTTTTCTTCCATACGCTTTAGAAGCCCAACAATGTGTAAACAAGAGGTTCTCATAACTATAGCTCAAAATAAACGACACGTGGTATGGAAATAAGCCCTAATGGCAAGTAGATTTTCTAATAAATTGATATTTTTATAGCCGAACAATAGTAGTTGTAGGGGATACCTAAAATTGTAAATCACAATATTTCATTTTTTAGGCAAACATGGACATAATTTTATTTAAATACATTTTTTTCGTAAAAAATATAAAGCAGATTTACATATATGTTAAAAGAGAATATGGTTGTTAAATCGAGGAAAAGTTTTCATGAGGAATTCATTTTTCTCTGAAGCCTTTAAAGATGTCGTTCATTTGCAGAAGAAATGTGAATTATCCATAGAATCTATAGAATATTTATATTTAAAAATGAATGAATGATAAGCCTTCCCTGACTTTTTTTTCAGCTGTAGGGAGCGGAACTCAGGTAACTCTGGTATTTATTAATTTATACTTATATTATGTTTATAATGTATAAGTCGGTCTCTATAATTCCAGAGGAAATTTGTACACGGCAACTAGCAGATGAATGTTTGTGATAGGTGCACGAGCGCGCGCACTCACGCTCCGTAGAAGTTATATTCCCATATCAATAACTCAAATTTCTCTTAATTGCATTCAGTAATGGTAACTCAGTAACTCAGTAACTCGAGTGGCACTGAGAGGACACATTCTCTACGGTAGATTGAGCACCGCCTTTGAAGGGGATGTTGGGGAAGTTTGTACCCTTGGCTTAACATATAACCTGCGAGGGAGGCTTCCCTAAGTACTCTAATCAATTATCTCCTTCGTCTTGTCATCTCGACAACAGCTTAAGCGATGAATCGGAGTTTAGCTACACTTTCAATGGGACCGTCCCTAGTTCTAAAGGCAACCCACCCCCAAACTCGCAGCCAGTAATTCCATTACAAGTCCTCACTTTGAGACTCAAGGCAAAATGGCGAAACAAAACGTTAGCCATTTTTTATGAAGAGCCAGTGTTTCAGATTTTCCAATGCGATATTCACATGTAAAAGTTTCATTACTAGATTTATTGACAAAATCATAACAAACCTACCAGTAACTTGTTACACTAGTTATCATCAACCAGTAACGAAAGGTGAAATGTCCGAATTAATTATGTACTTATTTAAGAGAAGTTAAAAGTAAAAATCACACTTTGAGATTATTCATGACAATTATTGATGACTTCCATTTGTTTGTAGGATTTTGAATATGAGGAATGCAATTTCTGGGGTTTGTATTTATTTTATAACTTGTATTAATGTTTTTACACATTCATGATCTATGCTTTATTGAAATAATTTAAAACTAGCTATGATTGGGCCTAGAATATAAAATATTTCAGCGAGTCTAAATATATGTATTAGGAGAATTGTTAGACACATAAGGAAATTCACAAGTTAGGAAGTTCCAGTTTCCTGTCCGGTTTTCCACACAGAGTATATCCCTCTAACGTGGGAATTTATTTAAATGTTGTGTGCTCCATCCTTTGGGTACAACACACATTTCTGTAATTACATTATAATGTTTCCTATACAATATTAATAAACATTATAAAAACAACAACAAAAATTAATAAATAAAAAAATAAAACATATGTAAACTTTACATATGTGAAGCTCCAGTTTGACAAACATTACTATCAACTCAGCTATTGTATCGCAAAATGGGGGGTGGGTATTAGTCGTAGATTCAGCTAAGAAAGTGAAGTTTGAGGCAATATGCAACCATATCTGGATGAACTCAACTCTTTTACATTTGAAGGCAAGTATGAGATGAGTTGAAGGTACTGCGGACCACGTGAGAGAAGTTCTGTGAGTACAGTAGCTGCTGGAGTGGGTAACTACTAGAATTGGCTGTGTATGAGAGTTGGGCAAATGGAATAGATTAGGTGCTTTAATCTGGCTAACGGCCTCCTTTAGGGCTGTCTAGGGGCTCCAAGCCCACTCCCTTACCTCCTCTGATATTGGCCGAAACAATTCACTGATAAATGTTTAATAAAGAAATGTTCGACAAGCCCTTATCATGTTATACAATGCTGAAATATTATCGACATATGTCTTTCCTTAACATCTCGTGATTCAACTATTGAAACTGCCGTAATACTAGTGTCGAACATTTCAAGTTAAATCGACTAGAAAAACTACGCTTTTTTTAATTCTATTCTTCCAATTTTCATGAAAATTGAGAGATGGATAATACTCCTCAAATGATTTAGGATATCATTTTTTTTACGATTTTCGACAGTGGCATAATTTTTAATTATAACTCCAAAAAAATGTACTTCATTACTCTAGGAAAATGTAGCAGTTCCTGATGAGGCACTTGAGATCTTATTGATCTAATTACAATTGCTATCCAATCATTCTGATCCAGAAGTCCTAGCCCTTTCCAGTACCACACATCCATATTCCTCAAGAGACAATGGCCCAAAGATCTCTTATAGCAGTGTAAACTACTAATTTAAAGTACTTTCCTATAGTAATATAAAGTACTAACTATTTTTTTGTATTTGGTTTGCGCCCCACATCGATGGTGATTGGCAAGATCTCTGTTTAAATAATATATTTATTCCTCCATGTACACCTTATTTGTACTTTATTTATATATTATGGAAAATATTCCTTAAATATCTGAGTGTTTCTCATATCCGTGCTTTGTCTAAATGAATATCAAAAAAATATCCCTCTTAAATCTTTTTAAGTACACTATAGACCTATTCTATTTTATACTATATGTATTTGTAAATGTTTATATGCTTTAGATTTATATTTACTAACTATTTAAATATGTGCTCGGGATTAAATAAACGTCAGTACTTTAATTAGGTTGTAATTTGATATAGCATACTATTTTTTCATAACCTCAATTCCATCATCAGTGCTCGGGTGTCAACTCTTACCAGCTATTGTTGTTAACTCTGCTCTTCTTCAAAGGACAGTTTCTTGAGCACTCATCTAGAAAGAAAAACCCGAGTGGACGCTAGTCAATTACAGCAGCTAAGTGTTGAAACTCTCCAAACCAATCGTCGAGAGGAAGTTCATACTGCCGTTAATTAAACCTTTATATAGTATACATTTAAATATAGTTCATATATCGCGAATTAATGAGAAAAGTACGAAGTGGGTTTATAGGTTATTTATTGTATACAGAACATTACGGAATGAATACATGAACAAGGTTAAGAAAAAAAGGTAAACAAAGTTAATAATTAAAAACATATGATATTTAGAAAAGCATTAATAAAATAAATAAATGTAGGCAGGGGGTGAGGACAGCCACACACACACACACACACACACACACACACACACACATATATATATATATATATATATATATATATATATATAAAAAAAAATTTTAGGAATTTGATACTCCCCTCCCAGTGGCAACGAGAAGGCTAAGCAGCGTATTTCATTGGAAATCGTACAACTCGCCCAGAGCGGCTTTTCCGTTCGGCGGTGGTTGTGGGCTTGGAAGATGCAGTATGCTGTGAATGTTCTTGAGTCGTTTGGTTGGGCGGGATAGCTGAGGACGTGTCCGTTCCAGGATGCTTCTCTGGTAGATTGATGTCGGTTTCATGTAGGTCGATTTGTGGCTGGTCATGCAATAAGAACGCTGGTTTCAGCCGATCAATAGAGATGGAATCCTCGCCTCTGGGTAACAATACAGTGAAAAGTTTGTCACTTCTTGACACAACTTTGAATGGACCTCCATAAGTTGGTTGAAGTGGTTTCCTTACGGCGTCTTGACGAGTGAAGACGTGAGATGAAGTCATGAGCTCAGATTGTATAAAAATTGTTTTTCTACAATGGTGACGAAATGGAACGGGCCGAATTGTTCTGACGTGTTCTTGAAGTTGGGTGAGTAATGTCACTTAACATGTTTGAGTCTTCGAAGAAATCAACAGGAAGTGTGATTGGTTCACTGTAGACAAGATGTGCAGGTGAAACTCCTACTTCGGTTATTATGATTGAATGAAGTCCCAGGAGAATAGTTGGAAGTTTCGGTACCCAGTCCATTGTAAGTTAAGCCTTGAGAGCTGATTTCAAGGAGCGATGCCACCTTTCAGTAGCTCCATTGACAGCATGATGGTAAGCTGTGGTCATTATGTGGTGAATGCCAAGCAAGGAAGACAAGGATGAAAACAATTGACAGTCGAATTGTCGGCCTCTGTCGGTCGTGATGAAGCTATGAACGCCGAAGCGGGATATCCATGAAGGATGAATGGCTGACGCGATCTCTTCTGCGGTTATGCATGAGATTGGGAGGGGGGATTTCACTATTAGTATGACACCAAGTTTTACATCGTTGACAAGGTATACAAGTCTTGGCCCACAGTGTCATATCACATTTTAGTGAAGGCCAGCAGAATCTCTCTTAAAGTAGCTGAAATTCCAGGATGAGATAGATTATGAATAGAGTCAAAAAGGGGTCTTCGGTAAGTTTGAGGGATGAAGGGTCGAAGCTCGCCTGTCGAGGAATCACACAGCAGCTCCAGTCCATTGTCCAGAGTTATCGTTTGAAAACTGAATGATGACGAATTCGATTTTCTGATGTGTTCCAGTTTGGTGCATTTTTCTTGAGCTCGAGCGATGTCTGTAAGCGATACAGTTGATGACACCACAATTTCTGTATTCCTAGAACAAGCATCTGCAGAATGATTTTGGTTTCCAGGAATGTATTGGATGTCAGTCGTAAATTAGCCAATGTAATCAAGATGTCTGAGTTGCCTAGGAGTTGCTTTCTCAGGACGTTGTTCAAAGGCGTAGGTGAGAGGTTTGTGGTCCGTTAGAATGGTTAAATGACGACCTTGGAGGTAATGCTTGAAGTATTTGACTGCTTCATATGCGGTCAAAAGTTCACGGTCGTAAGTGCTATAATTTTGTTGAGTTTTAGATAGGACTTTAGAGAAGAAACCTATAGGTTCAGGTATATTTCCTCTTATGATGAACTGAAGCACCAATCGCGAAATTTGAAGCATCCGTTGTGAGAATGAGTGGGAGATTACTGGAAGGATGGAGAGAAGGGTAGCATTAGCTAAATCAGTTTTCAATTTAGTGAAGGAATTTATGGCAGCATCATTCCAGTCTAATTGGCTTTTGTCGTTCCATTTAGGTGCTGGACAAAGGCTATAAAGGGCTTTTTGCGTTGTAGCTGAGTTAGGTAAGGATCGTCTATAGAAATTAACAATTCCTAAGAAGCGTCTAAGTTGGTCGGCTGTTTCAGGAAGAGGATAGTCTTGAATTGCTTTTAATCGTTCGGGTAGTGGAAATATTTCGCTCTTATTGATGCGGTAACCTAAGAATGAAATTTCAGGGACAGCGAACTCACATTCTGCTAAGTTGATACAAAGACCGTGTTGGGAGAGAAATCGAAAAGTAGACGAATGTGGGTCTCGTGTTCCTTTTCAGATTCAGAAGCGATTAAAATGTCGTCTAGATAGAAGTATGCGAATGGGAGGAAATATTTCTGTCTAATTCAAATATTGTTCGACCTATAAAATGATGAGTAAGTGAACAGTGAAATTCTATTCTAAAGAAGGTTGGTCATTAGAAAAGGAGAGTCGGAGTTTTTACAATTTTAAGTCTGAGTGAACTTATTCATCTGTAGTCTAAGTTACACATCATGTGGTTAAAAGTTTTCGTTCCTCGGGATAATCCAAAAATGAGTCAATCCGTTCAAGAGTGAATCTGGGTTCTCGTACTTGCTTTTAAATATTCCTGTTCATGTGTGCAGGTAAGAAGTATAAGAAAATGATTATTAGTAAGGAAGTTAACAAGGGTGTGTGAGAGAGAGATTAAAGGGGAGGAGAGAGAGAGAGAGAGAGAGAGAGAGAGAGAGAGAGAGAGAGAGAGAGAGAGAGAGAGAGAGAGAGAGAGAGAGAGAGAGAGACTAAGAACAGTAATCCATTACGGTCTCCCCTAATATGTTAACTCCCGAGGACCACTCACACCTTAATCCTTCCTCATTAGCTAAAAGCTGTTCCTCCCGACCGATATTTTTTCCTTCCTTTCACCCTCCCCATTCTAAATTCGCCAGCTGTAAGTGAGAAGTCGCCGCCGACGGGCCAGCGGCTGGGCTTAGCTTAGTAGATTGTACATGAGAGCTTCTCAAGATTCATTGGTCTACTTAGAGCCTACTTATCTCATCCCCTGTTTCCGACTCTATCAATCTCTCTCTCACTTCCCCGACCTATCTTATCAATTACCGCTGAATTTCCTTCCCTTATCTATCACTTGAGCGCCGCCCGCCTTCCCTCTCAGATTTAAGTGACTCATTATAGCATTCAATCCGTCCGGTACTGCTTTTAATATTATGATAACGGCTAGTCATAAACAAATGGGCTCACTTGCCAAATATTAGTTTGTAATCTCTAGGCAATTCCATCACTACTACGCCTTGATAATAAATATTACGAGTAATAACATTTAAAAAATAGGTATTGTATTCACTTCATAAAAATGTTTAGATTGAAAGAATTTTTAGCAGGTTCAAGGAATAAAGTTTAATAATCTCTCAATCAACTTCTACAAAACTGAGTAATGAAGGAGCTTTTAATAAATGACGTTAAGTTTACTAATCCCTTACAATTATAATCTAAATTTTGGTTTTAATTGTTTCTCAAAGGCCAAAAACTGTACAAGACCTCCCGATACTAATGCCCTGATGGTATCACACAATCCATTTAACAGCCCCTACAGTGGTAACCGCATTTAACGAGATTCGAAGGGAATGCCCGCTAGTGGGTAGTTACACTTTAGTGGCCTGGAGCATTGACCATGGTAAGTACATTAGCCGTCCATTACCGAAGAAGAAATAATTGCATTTATCTCCCTCACTAAGATGGGGAAAGGGGCTGCTAAGGGGGTGCGCCCCCTCCCCCCTTTACCCTCTATTAAATTTATTAATTGAGTTGTATCACATTATCGGAGTTAGATGTCCTTACCGCCACCTTTCCAATCACCTCGCCAGACCACTTCCACGGCCACCAATATTCGTTACCCTTCCAGTTCTTCATGGGCTCAACCAATAATTTAGCCATTAGATGATTTTTAACTGGAGGGTCAACATTGACGAGCCATACTCACTATACAACTCAATCTGATGGCTTATACGACAGCACTGGTGTACGACCAGTGACAACACATACTTAAAACGATCACTGAATTTTGTTTTATTAAATGTATTGAGCTGATGCATTATCACTTTCAAATGAAATAATTAAAAAGAAGTTCAGCAAACCCTTTGTACATTTTATTTAATAGGAGTTCACGGATATCTTGCAGTATTCTTAGGGCATTGCATTTATCACATTCTTGAAAACGGGAAATCTCTTATAAAAATTTGTATTTAAATAAGGATTTGCGACAATATAAATGGACAATAGGAATCATAATTAAATTATTTACATTAACATAATATTAAAAAGCAATAAGTTTATACTTAAACTACATTAACTGACTAACGACAGTTAAGTCTACATTAAATTAAGTCTTTACAGGCAATCCGTTTCCCATTATTTTTCCCAAACAGCAACAATGTTCTATCTGTACCTATTTAATATTAAGGATGTCATATTGTGTATATTTTGATTCATTTGATCAACTACCGGTCCGAACAGTTTCGTCTTCTGCCTTAATATAAATTATTGCCAGATCTTTTCTTACTTCATCTTCGAAGACTGGGGTATTCAAAAATTTAAAGTTGCTAGCTTTGAGGTAAATTTTCGTTGGTTATATCGGAATGAGTGTCCTTGCCTTACTGGATAATTATTGTAAGATCTAGTGAAAAGCGAATATTCCTTGTTGAAATTATTTCCATACCTTGATCAGCGGACTAGGCGTTAACAAAACAATTAGGGCCTAAAGTAAGTAGTCAAAGACCTGGCGAAAATGTATAGCCTTACACATGACGAGACCTCCAGAACCGAAAGTAAAATACAATTCAAAAACCTAGTAAGGTCATGTATAGAATCATTATCAATTAATAGATAATAGTATACAAGCTGTATTTCTTCTTCTTTTTTTCGAAAATTATATACAACAAACGATTAGAAGAGAAAGTGAAGAATATGCTACCCTCCGATTGTAAATCTATATATACAAAAGGAACTACTATTACCTCACTGCAGCCAGCACCTACGTTAGCTATTTGTTTAACACGTTTGTGTCGTAATAAATTGAAAACTATACTAATAAATTCTTTATAATGGAAATCATTTGATTGTATTACACTATCATCCATATATAACGAATATGATGCTGAGGCATAAGTATGTATTTCGTGAGGTGTAATTAATAAAAAAGTCCGTCACGCAGGGGCTACGTAAACTAAGCAGATTTCCCTCGTGTAGTTTAGTAATAGATAAATCTACATACTGGTAACACATACAAACGGTAATAAGAAATGTTTCATCCAATTACAATAACCTTCCGACAGGAAGCGTTAGGTTAGAAATGTAAACAAAAGGGTCTGCCCACCTCACACCGGAAAGAAAAACAATTACTGAAATATATCAGAATATAAAATATTAGTTTTATTGAGAACTATTTACTATACCTAGTACTGTAATTAATAATAAGTCAGAATAATTGTTATCTCTATCAACCAAATTTTAGTAGTCCAAACCTTAAGAGGGGGGGGGGTCACTAGGACATATTTGCATGTATCTCGTATAATAAAGGTCTTTTGAATACAATTTTTGGTATTTAAACTTCGAATAATGTGATTTATTATGTAGCAGAGTATTGTTAATGTAACATGAGTAGAAGTGGCGGTTTGCTGATGGCTGAAAACTGAAAAATGCCAATATCTCGGTTAATATTCAAGATAGGGAAGAAATGTATATAACAATATTTATAGTAAATTTAATTTGCAATAGGGTTGGTTCTATACAAGTTTTTGATCAGACGTACACTAACAGAGATAGGTAGAATTTTCGAAAATCCTCCCCTCTAAACCCCCGTCTCCCTAGCCCGATTTCAGCCGTTAACGAACTTGATCTTTCTTTTTACATAAAACGACTAAATATTGATTTTGGTAACGATTAAACAATAATTGCGACCGCTAGAGCGGTAACAGACAAATATATATATATATATATATATATATATATATATATATATATATATATATATATATATATACAGTTTTGAACGGACCTCATTTTCGTCATCTCCTGGGTAGGATCGATGGACATTTGAAGAAAAATGTCGAAAATCGCGTCATGAGTACAACCTCAATAGCTGATTTCCCTCAAGGGAAATCTGCTAAAATAGCCACCCTGAAAGAGGAGAGAAAAATGAAACCTAAACAAAAACGAGTATTTTATTTATTTTTTTTACTTTATATATAACATAAATTGGTTATGGACAATCAATCCACTGTAATTGACGTAGCTTGGAGATAATTGGAAAACCAAATGAACTTCCGTCACGAAAGTGCTGCATAAGTGAATTTCCATTGTAAGCCGAAGTTAGTAATGCATTATTATCTATGTACGTCTAGTATGGAATATAACTTATATGGACAAGTAAAAATTACCATTAAGTGGCTATCGCACGTTCAAATGCATTTCCGTCACTTGAAACACACATAAATGTCTAACTTCAATACATAATTTCTCTATTAGTAATCAATAATTTGTATTTACGCCGGACATGTAGCATCAAATGGAATGTATATACAACTGAAAAGTGAAGAAATATGAATAACTTAATTAATATTCACTTTACAATAAAACTTATAGAACAAAAGAATTTAGTAAATAATATGATCAACATATTTGGTTTTGTAGAATTTTTCAATTGCTCTCATACTAGCCGATAGTTAGGAATTCACAGCTTTATATTCTAAAACCCTACTCCTCATAGACAAATTTTGACCATTAAGCTATAGAAATAAATTAATGACCTTCCAGTCATAATGACTGATACATTTCGCTAGAGAAGAGGAGGACGATATTGACATTTATTAAATAAATAACGACGATTGAAAGCTGTTGGATGTTAATGTGGACCAATGCAGTATAGGAATCAAGCAGCAGAGGTTACGCTCTGTGACATTCCAACCTCTGAATGAGCATATCAACTCATTCATTACACAATTAAGCTCATGTCAAAAGTTTAGGTAATGGCTCTCTGATTATTTGAAAGGGTTATATAATGAGCCAGATTTAGTAAATAATGCAACATTGACCCTAATCAACTCACAGAAATAAATTATAATTACAATTATCATAACTACTACAGGAGGAAATTCAAAACCCTTTTGAGTGCAATATGTTATAAAAACTATGAATACCTAAAAACTGAAACAAATTCACCAATATTTAAAACCAATATAGGAAGGGCTATGTGTTCCTAGTTCTAGGTCTTCAGGATTTAGGAATTTGAATTCTCAAATAAGCCCTAACCCCTTATTATTTCTATATTTGGCACGTGAATAATTTTAAAAGCTTTACATAAGTAATTTTTTTTATAATTTTAATTTTTATGAGCTCAATATTATTTAATTTTATCATTGACATCTCGTGGTTTACATGCCGTAAAAATTCACATCGTACAATAGTTTCTAAGTTGCAATTATTGGAATATATTTATCACTAGAGTTACCTTTGGGCAACATGTGGTTGATGTGTTTATTGCTGCACGTGGAACGCAATGGAAGTTAGGAGATGTACTTTGTTCCCACCTACAAATACACTTCTGAGCTTTAATTTATCTGGCTTTGCACTGTATGGTTGTTCTTATTAAGTCAATCAGGATGTTTTACACTTCGTATCACTTATTGAATAATAATCACACCTATTTACTAATTATTTCATTTCTAAAATGGTTATTTATTTCCTAGCTGATCGTTCACCTCTCTCAACTTTAACATGCAATACCATTATGAATATTGTATTAATAATTAGTTTTTACTCATTAATGTTTTTGTTTGTATCACCCTTGATCTGACTAACCGACTTATGTAAGTAATTTACCCATTCAAAGCGTGTATTTTCGCGCCACATCGGTGATCGGGATAAATACTTCTTGTTGAATTATTTATTACCAAAGTATTATAGGTGTAATCGCATCTTCCTCAGGTTAATTTCAAACACGTGGAAAAGTATCAGGTATCTAGTATATGAGGTATTCTGCCTGAGTTCTTGGCCGTTATATTTTTAATTGGAACAATATTACCAAGTCTGGAGTGTACTTTCAGTTTCTCAAAAGAAACCATCTTCAGTCCTGCTATACTTCGAGCTCTACTGCTGGACTACTCAATAGATATCATTACTCAGATTCACAAATAAATGGCATCACTCAGTCAATAGACATTATTATAATTATTATTTCTTATAGTAATAGGATTTTACGATGGCGAGATTGAGCTACGTATCAGTTAAATTTTTGTCATCAGTTTATCATATTTACGCAAGTACGCTCATTTCTGCAAATATTTTTAGTATTATACTACATTATAAGTTTTTGAAAATGTTGTTATGTTACAAGTACTGTAATACGCAGTCTATATACTGGCTACGGTCAAGTAGTAATTCAGTCAAAGTGTATGGTAGGTCTATGTGAGTCCTTAGATAGCAGTCAGTTAGTAAATGTTTTATAGTAAGTCTACAGTTACATTGCTGGCAGTAGGGTTCGCCTTCTCCAGTCAGTCGTGAATGACCATTCTCATCCCCGTTGAAACTACTTCTTCTCTTCTATATAAGAATATTTTTCAGTTCTCGAAGTTTGTTGTAAGTGGTGGCAAACCATGATTTCTTCCGTGAGTATCATATGTTTAGCTTGGGAATATCTTGGTATGTACAATATGTGTTGTCGAAAGTTCTTTTTTGAGTAGCTTATTTGGCTAGTTCGTCTACTTGTGTGACATTATTATTCAGATTCGACAAGAAGTGGAAGTACATAGTGAATAGACAACATTAACCAAATTCAAACAGAAGAAGAAGTACATAGTCAATAAACATCATTATTCAGGTTCTCAAAGAAATAACAGTACATAGTAATAGACATTATTATAATGATTTAAAAAGAAATGGAACAACATCGTCAATTGGCATTATTCAGATTCACAACGAAATGGCAGTAAATAATGAATAAACACCAATGATCAAATTCAAAAGAAATGATGAGGATTAAAATGAAAAAATTCGGAAGGATCAAATCATTACATTTTATATAAATTACCTATTTCTATAGCAGAAAAGGAGGGGTTTCACCTCCGGCAAATGATCTAGGACCCTTGTCGTACTGAAGTGTTATTCCGTCATGAAAACCTGGAGCATATAGAGTTTGAGCTTAATTTCATGGACCTTTTAATAAAGTGATAGATTGCAAATTTCCAAGTTGAGCCTGTAGTAATACCCTAGAGACTCAACATCTACCTCTTGCCAACCACTTCTGATGTGGGTATAAATAAATAATAGGACTTCCCTCTCTCCGAACCTAGCTACCTACTACAATAAGTGGCTTTTGATAATGGTGGACGACCCTCCTCTATATACTCCTAAACATAATCCCATATTTAATAGAGGAAGAAAAAATAGGTTTTCGACAGGAATTATCACTAGTAAGCATTATTAAATTCGTATTTTGTAAGTTTCATTATTCAATTTTTATGATTAAACATACTTTATAATCTTTTCTTACTTCTATTATAATTTTTTTTTTTTTTAAATCATTCTGTTAACCCGGCACTTACTCAAGATTGTATTCAAAGTGATTAGCTATATGCTGTCTTTGATCTGAGTGCCGTATAGCTGACTATGTAAAGCCATATGACAGGTACTAATCCTAATTTTAGAAATTCTTTATAATTTTATATATATATATATATATATATATATATATATATATACTAGCGGACCCGACAGACATTGTCCTGCATGATATTCCAAGCGATTATGATATTAAACTTAATAATATTATGTTTAAAAAAAAAGAGCTACTTTTAATAACAAAAAACAACATTTGTTATGTGCACGTTTGCCTAAAAACAAATAGAAAATAAAATATCACGCATTTTTTATTCAGACCTCCCTTATAAACCCCACTCCCGTTCGAACCTAAAAAATTTAATATATCTTATAATCACGGAAGAATAAATGCTAATTCACATATAGAATTGTTTTAAGTTTGGTTCAATCGTTAGTGCCCAATAAAATTGTTGGCTCCCACTTTACCTTTTTTGTGTATAGTATCTCGTTTATACTTTGTTATACGATAAAAGTGAATATAACAAAAGTTACTTTTAATAACAACGTAAACAACTTTTAACCTGTGCATATTTGCCGAAAACCAATAGGAAACGAAATATCGCTATTTGTAATTTTAGGTTTCCCATACAACCCCCACTCCTCCTCCATCTGCCGGGCTGATTTGTGACGCTAAACAATCCAGGGCGTCACCCAAACTCGTACAAAAAAATCATTCAAATCGGTCCAGCCTTTTAGGAGGAGTTCAGTGACATACACACGTACAGTAGAATTTTATATATATATATATATATATATATATATATATATATATATATATATATATATAATCAAATGTTATTTATTTGTTAAATAATTTTTTTTTCTTTTTAATAATGTCTTGGCTATACTATTGTATAAACGTAATGCTGATCAAACGCCAAGCATTTTATAGCCTTATACTAAAAGCAATTCAGCTCAGTAGAACGCCTCAATGAAATTATTTCTATAAAATAAAATTGAAGTCCTTACTGGAGTAGAATACAATGTAGGCTTTTGTATTAAATAGTTTTATTTCCAATTCATCGAAACTTTCTTAAGTGTTATGGCAAAAGAAGAAGTTTGTATAAAGCAGAAGTGCAGCCTTCGGAACTGTAAGTGGCTCAGGATGTGGGTTAAGTGCTAACTAATAGTGTCTAAGGTAAGGGAGAGAACAGCATAAAAAGGCAACATCTGGCCCTGAGCGAAGTAAGTTTGTAGTCTTGGGGTATTGGGCCCAAGTTGTACCGAGTTGGCTCTATAGGACTTTGGCACGACTTAGGCCCATACAAACTACTAGCTACACAATCTTCCATATATACTGCCCTATCGCGCACATAATTCTACCATCCTCAAGAGACATGTCTATTCAACCTTACATAACAATTCCCAACTTATACCTTACTTATGTGTCATTTCCTGCAAAGGTTCAAGGAAGGAGGTAAAGTGAAAACTATTCCAACAGGATCTCAACCCAGTTGGATACGAACGTCCACCGCCAAAGACACAACTTTGAGTCTAAGATTTACAAATGTTGTTAAGTACTGAGTAGATACTAGGTCATTTGACCCAGGAAAGTCCAGGAATACATTTGATATTAACGATAATGAATACTAATAACCTTTTAATGCATTAATTAAATTCTACCGGTCAATTGCCAAGAAATCACTGTTCCTTGGTCTTATACGCCTTTTTCAGCCTTACTCGAGTTGACAATAGTGAGTCACATGGTGATTACTCAGTTTGATCATTCTTCTCTACAAGGCGTGTATAGGCGTATGTCAAGAAATTCACTTCGATCCTTCCCTTCTAAGTTATTCATAGCTTTCCCAAACACGACGATTTGTTTTTGTTGTTGTTTGACGATTTGAAGATGTATGAATAGTGTTGTATAAAATATATACACATATCAGATAGGTTTAATGGCCATAAACTATCATGCTCCACAAAAATCTATCGGCTTTTGAAAAAAACCTCCCTGCATAAAACAAATCTTCTCATAAACCAAAGGTCTTATCGGACTTTCAATCATGTAAATCTGTGATATATAGCCTCAGCATAGAAATGAAGAGGCTTTCGTTGTCTGGGAGACACAAACATATTGAAAACATAAAATAGCAACAAAGATGAATGACCAAATTGAGCAACAGATTTCCACGGTCAATATCTTCCACTATACTACTACTATACTTCCTACTTCTCGCAAGCATGGAGTTAAAGAATTTTTTGAACAGTTTTGTTCCAACCGAAGTTCTACGACCTCAACTTTGTTTCTTTGGAATATAATAAGGAATATATACGAATTTTTAAGACCAGGAATAAAATTTCATCTGTAAGACCATTTTGATTAACACCAGTGACAGCTAGATATTTTAATTTACTTAAAAACATCAACAGGATAATGAATTTATAAAAAATACACCATTAAACTTTGACTATTTATATTCCAGTAAAATTACACACATTCCGTCTACGGTGATTGGGGAAAAGAAAAAAAAAAGTCTTTGTATCCCCTATAAATGAAATCTGTCTTCATGTTCATTCACATAAAAACTCATAATTTCGTTAAAACTGGTCAGGGTGTTCATCTATTAATTGTTGAAATAGACGAAATCTTATGTGAATATGATGCTTTGCTTCGCTCCATCAAGGAACTGATCTACAGTATTATATCATAATATCGTGTACAAAAACGTATATCGTCGTGTATTCTGAGCACAAGGAATGTTATTAATATTACATTGATAGGTAATACAGAAATATTTAATGACAATATGCAACAGCCAAGATTAGTGTGTTTACCAGAATAATGGGGTATTACGCGCTAAATAAATTGAGTGTGATATACTGGAAAACTTTATCCTTTTCAACTCTCCAAGCCTTACTCACTTAAATAGATTTATGCGTACCCAGGAGGAATTTCCAGCTAAAAGCATTGAGCTCCCTCATAACCAGTTTCACAAGAAGACTTTGTTTCTTAATTTTAGAAACTTATTGTAAAAAAAAAAATCGCTAATTTTAATGCTAAGAAGGATATGGGAATCCCTCAAAGATCGTTTGTTACGTAGTTCTGAGGGAATTTAGAGATCAGTAAATAACTGCAAACACACATCTACAACTTCATATAACAAAAAAATACTATGTTTAAAAAAACTTCCATTTAATAAGGCAATTTATTTTTGTTCATAGAACATTAATAACACATTTTTGAAGAAACATAAATTTATAAATTTTGTGATATAAAACAAAAGAAAAGTTATATTAAATCGATAGTGAAGTGAGCCCTAAGAAACTCGTTTATAGGTTTGTGTATAATGATTATCATTTATAAAAATCTGATAATGACTCCATATGAACGTTTCAGTAAAAAAATAATAAAAAATTTCACGAGCATGACGTGATATTATGATTTGTCAAACAGGTTCCTATTTACAGCGGATGCTACATTAATCCTAAAAATGACATTTCATCTTATAGGCTAGACATTTTATAAGTTAGTAGGATTGAGACAGACACTTAAAGATGTTACACTGAAAGATGGATTAAAGGGAAGTCGCAGCAGAAAATGCCTTGAAAATCTCTAGAACAATTCTGATTTTGTTGTAGGAATTAAAAAAACACCTTTTAAGTGACATTTGTAAAGTACATTTCTCTTTAGCTTGAGTAAGAGATGCTTCCTTCGTAGATATAGAGTATGTGATGATGTACCTAGCAAACAAATAACTTATTTTCATGGTTCCTTCGGTATTTGAGATGAAAGAATAACTGCTATCACTGTTATTAGCACATTACTTTTTCCAATAACGAAAAAAATGCACCCTTACTAATAACCTATTAGCAAGTCAAACATGAATGAAAAATGAATGACTCTTTCTATTTTACCAGATAGAAATGAAATATCGTAAAATTGTATGGAGTGTTACAAATGTATAGGTTTTTGTTTTGAATTCCCAAGTTGTGTTTTCGCTCCATTAAGCATAAACTGAAGCTTTAGCACCGAGGGAAAAGTCCATTCTCCTGGAATCTCTCACTGCTAGCAATTATTTCTTTGTCTGAAATACATCTATTTTATTTACAATACATGCATTTATTTGCTATTTCGAAAGAGCGAACTGTGACAAGTAACCCACTCATTACTAATTTATTGTTTTATGACTCTGTAATGTTATTTCAGAAATGATAATTTTATCTTGCTGAATAAAATGAATTCGGGAACCGAGAGAGTTAAATCGAACTGAGAGAGTTAAACTATTGGTCACATTCTACATTCATAATATGTATTTTCCATATTTCCTTACACATATTAACAAGACAATAAATGATTGAAAGCAACAAATCACACTCTTGGGATAACACAATTATTACAATCTATAATAGTCTTAATTTTCTCTTGATATTCTGGAATGAAGACCCAGGCCCAACATTATACTAAATTATTTTTAGGAGTTCCATTTACGCGCTTCGAGGTTGACCTATGCGGTGCTAACTCAGCATGACTAGGCTATTGATTAGATAGCTTCTTGGATGAAGAAGTGACGGGTTTGAACGGGGATCCTATGAATTCAGAAGATATGTCATGCCACCTCAGATTCTTGGGTGCCTTGCACTGCAAATTATTTCATTTTATTTTTTAACGTATTTACTTCCTTGAAAAAGTATTGTAATCGTGAATATTTTTGGTTTTCGAATTTCAACGGATTGATCAGCTTTGACCGCCTCTGAACCAATTTTGACAGAAACGACGCCTGTTTGTATACACGTGTACGCTTGTTCAAAAGTGACCAGCCTTAGAATGTATGAAATTTAATATTTAGTTGGGCCCCTCTGTATTCAATAATTTAGGGGGAGGGAAAATAACAAATTTCAAATATATCCGTACTTGTTATACCAAGTTACAAAAAATGTATATAACCAGTATTGTATCATGGAAAGATGTATAAATTGTCTTCAATGACATTTATTTATATAACGAATTCGAACGGAGATGAATTATTCATTATACGTTCAAATACAGTAATTTTAGCAGATTTCCCTTGAGGGAAATCAGCTATTGAGGTTGTACTCATGACGGAATTTTCGAAATTTTTCTTCAAATGTCCATCGATCCTACCTAGTAGATGACGAAAATGAAGTCCGTTCAAAACTGTATATATATATCTATATATATATATATATATATATATATATATATATATATATTTATATATATATATATATATATATATATATATATATATCTATATATCTATCTATCTATATATTTGTCTGTTACCGCTCTAGCGGTCGCAATTTTTGTTTAATCGTTACGAAACTCGATATTTAACCGTTTTATGTAAAAAGACAGATCAAGTTCGTTAATGGCTGAAATCGGACCAGAGGGAGGGGGGGTTTAGAGGGGAGGATTTTCGAAAATTCCAAATATCTCCGTTATTATGCATCGGATCGAAAAATTGTATATAACAAATCTTATAGCAAATTAAATTTACTATAAATATTGTCATATACGTTTATTCTCTATCTTGAATATTAACCGAGATATTTGCATTTTTCAGTTTTTAGCAAACCTCCACTTCTACTCATGTTACGTAAACAATACTCTGCTACATAATAAATCACATTATTGGAAGTTTAAATACCAAAAATTGTATACAAGAGACCTTTATTATACGAGATACATGCAAATATGCCCTGGTGACCCCCCCCCCCATTTTAAAGATTTGGACTACTCAAATTTTATTGATTGAGATAACAATTATTCTGACTTATTATTAATTACAGTACTAGATATAGTAAATAGTTCTCAATAATATAATGTGTTATATTCTGATATATTTCAGTAATTGTTTTTCTTTCCGGTGTGAGGCGGGACCCGTTTGTTTACATTTCTAAGCTAACGCTTCCTGTCGGCAGGTTATTGAAATTGGATGAAACATTTATTTCCGTTTGTATTTATTCACGGTATCATTGTGTTAGCAGTATGTATGTATATTTATCTATTACTAAACTTCCCGAGGGAAATCTGCTTAGTTTACGCAGCCCCTGCGTGACGGACTTTTTAATTGATTATACAAATAAAATAATTAGATTTATTACTTAATTGTTGTTGCAATTTAATTTTAAAATTAAATTAAATATTTTGTTTACTTCAATGTCAGATTTTTTTTTTCTTATTCAGATAACATAGAAAGGTTTCAAAAGAAAAAGCTGAAATTAAAATATTTGGTATAAGAGTCCAAATATTAAGTAAATGAAAACGTCCGACACAGGTGCTGCGTAAACTTAGCGGATTTCTCAAGTGTTTCACATATTTGTATTTATCTAAAAAAGTAAAGTTATATATATATATATATATATATATATATATATATATATGTGTGTGTGTGTGTGTATATATAAATATATATATATATATATATATATATATATATATATAATTTTGAAGGGACCTCATTTTCGTCATCTCTAGGTAGGATTGACGGACATTTGAAGCACTTTTTCAAAAATCGCGTCATCAGAAAGAGAAAAATATATAATACAGGAAAGTTAGTGAATCATCTAAAATCATTTTGTATTACAGTAAACAGTACTTACTAAAGTAAATACTATTCTATTGGTAAAAAACTACAGAACAATTAAAACAAATAATGTAGTAACAATTTTTATTTAAATTTTAAAAAAATAGAGTGAAACTATTAAAAATCAGGCTTGACTTGTATCTGTTTTTCCCTTGTATCTAATATTTCAGTTCCAAGTAGTAATTTTCAAGTTGAATGAGCCTGCCTGGAATTCCCATCAGAGGAGAGATGACGTCTACAAGTTTATCTAAGAGGCTAGGTTTAGTTCGACGAGATCAGCTGACAAGAACAAGTTGAGGCCTCCTGGGAGCAGTTCTCCCAGGTACTAACATCCCCACTAATGCCACTACAATCCCAACTTGCTCAAATATTAATTCCAATCTACTTGATGGGCCATCCAGCCAGCCATAACCCCTTCCGTCATGCTCTTACACTTCACCGCCCCCAACGCCCTCTTCTAATGCTCCCTTCAAACAGAGCCTATTCCCTTAAAGCCCTTACAAAGGCAACCCTCTCCTCTTTCCTCATAAGTGAAACATACCTGGCTTTAAAGTCGGCTTTCGGGATTAAACATGCGTTCCTCCGCTAGAGCAATATCCCAACTTTTATTGTATTGGGTTGTCCAGAAAATAATGCAGGATTTTAAGTTTTCATTAAAATACCCCTCGGTATAATTAACTGTTTACATTTACAGGTTTACTCATGTGTATGAATGTCAACACTTATTAATCCTCTTCCAAATGATATTGTTTGTTTACCTCTGTAGCATTCCGCTACTTGGAATTAATTCAGTCATCCTTATAATGTCAAAGCGTGAATATCGTACGATTTTCTTTTACGAGTTTACACTCGGCCGAAGCGGAGCCCAAACGGCCAGAAACATTAACCAAGTCTGGGGCGAGGGTAGTGTTAATGAGTGCACTGTGCAAAGGTGGTTCAAAAAATTTCGGGAGGGAGATTTCAGTCTTGAAGACGAAGAAGGTCGTGGAAGGCCTTCCTCTCTTAATGATGATGTTCTTCAATCTGTGGTGGAAGAAAATCCCAAAACAACTGTTCGAGAACTTGCAGAGCAACTTAAAGTGAGTAAAACGACCGTCTCTAACCACCTCAAGGCGATTGGAAAGGTGAAAAAACTCGAAAATTGGGTTCCACACTCATTAATCGGAAAGGGCCCATTTTGTTGCATGACAACGCTCGACCACATGTGTCACGTGTAACGTCACAAAAATTATTGGAGCTTGGCTATGAAACTTTGCCTCACCCACCCTACTCTCCGGACCTCTCGCCTACTGACTACCATTTTTTTAGACACCTGGACCTCTATTTACAACACAAAATATTCAAAAATCAAACGGAACTGGAAAATGCGTTTTTTGACTTTATCAATTCTAAAAAATCTGAATTCTATTCAGACGGTATTAATAAGTTACCAACACGTTGGGAGAAATGTGTTGAAAGTATGGGAAATTATTTTGATTAAAGAACATTGCTTTAAAGTAACTAGTTTTTTTTTTTTTGTTTGATACCAAAATCCTGCATTATTTTCTGGACAACCCAATACATTGTGACTCGTAGTCTTGTAGTTCTTAAATTCCTAATAATGCTCAAATATTGTAAGATGTAAGTAATTTATTTATTTATACTGGAGCACCCACCACCAGACGATTTGACTCAAAATTTAGCAATGTATAATAAAAACTAAATTATAGAAATATAAAAAAAACTGAACCAACAAAAAAAATTAAACACGATAAATAATCATTATTTATTTATACAGGAGCACCCGCATCTAGCGAATTTGGCTCAAAGTTTCACAATGTAAAATGAAAACAAAATTATAGAAAAATAACAAAAACTGAAATAAAAAATAAAAATTAAATAAATAAATAATCATTAAATACTAGTAATAAAGACAATTAATAAACATAATACATAAACAAACATAAATAAACATTAGATAAACAAACATAAATAAACATTAGACTAGTAATAAGGACAATAATTTAAAATGGTTTTAATAAAAAAATTATGTTATTCCAATATACTAGTACATTTATATTATTTTTTTTTTATTTAGTTTGTACCCCATACAAATAATCATTAAATACAACTAATAAAAACAACAAGTAAACATTAGACTAGTGTTAAAGACAACAATTTAAAATATTTTTAATAAAAATATTATGTTATTCCTATATACTAGTATATTTATTTTATTATCCATTATTTATTTTCCTGTATACTTTCTTATAGTAAATCTGCAGACCGACACAAACTCTTTTTTCATGTCAAGACTTGGCTCCCTCCCTAGCGTCTTGGACGGATCCCTTCGACCTAATTCGGCAATTTTTTTTTTTTTTTTGTAATTTTAATGTTTAGATAGTAAGCCTTTATTAATTTATTGCATTTTAATTATAAGTATGTTGTTATAGATACATGTTATTGTTGTAAATTTTATAGTTTTGTTGACGGTTTTTTTTTATATGACCAATTATGTATATTTTTTAAAATAGTTTTAGATTCATTATTTATGGTGCTTTATTGTTTGTAACTCTGACGATGTGGATGTAATTCCCGAAAGCGCTAAGCGTTTGTAAAAATAAATTGTGAGGAGCTACAAAAGTGTTTCAGAATAACCTTATTTTATTATATTAAATTGTTCAAAATTATATAAAATTTCTCACTAAATCAAAATCCAAAAGTGAGAATTTAAATTTTTTGAAACAAATTCAATTTTTAAAGGTGATTTAGTGTATTGTCGATCTGTGGGCTCCGGTCAGGAAGAAGTTCGTACATGATATGTGGAGTTCCTAAGTATTCGATGTTCCTGCAGTTAGTCAGTATGTGTTTATGGTAATGGTTCATGGCATGTTCTGCAAAGGGTCCTATCTTTTCTTGTCATGGGCTAGGAGTGCGTTAAATGTGAGTGTCCAATCTTCAGTCTCGTTAGGACAACTTCGGGTCATCTATTGTCACGTCTGCTGGATGACCACTCGCGCTATACAAGGCTATGTTTCTCGCAGACGATTTTCTGATGTTCTATGCCAACATTTTTTCCATTCATTTAACGTGGTCTGTAGTATTTGAAATCTGGTACTTGTCGCCTGTGTGGTGAAGCTAGAGAAATGGGTTTGTCCCTCTCCGCGGAATGGCGTTTTGTGACATTTCCCATTTGTGATCTTTAGGAAGGTATGGTGAAGGGAAGTTGGGTAAGGCCTATCGGTTAGGTACAACTCCCACTAATTCCACCCTTCTGTGCACAGCGTACACACTGTAGTATTTGTAAATGTAAGTCTGTTAGAGTCAGTAAGTTAAAGTCAGAAGATTGTCTCTGGGTTGTAAGTTTGGTGAGTTTTTCCACGTCAAGTTTTTCTATTACGTTTATTAACTATTATAAAAATAAATTAAAAAAAAAAGATTAGTTCTGAAAATGTAGAATTACAATTGTAAATAATAAAATATTAAATACAAAAAATAGAGCTATAAATTATTCGTTATTTAATGAGTATAGACCAAAACCAATTCTCTTGGGTAACTAAAAATATTTAACTCCTGGGGCTATTCTTATGTCAATATTTATTAAAAAGGCATTTATATTATTCTCCAACCATAAAAACTAAACATATTTGTACAGGTACTTGCAGGTTAAAGCGTGGGTTCCTCAAGCCACAGTAAGCTGAGGGTAAAATTAGGTAATCCCTTTCCAAACACATCATTTATGGGTTTAATTTAAGACGAATTTCGAGCGAAATCGAACTAGAAGTTGGCTTATAGATTTTTTTTTATCCTTTAGTCCTTGTTTATTATGAATTTTTAACCTTTAAACTCTTAGAATTTAGATTTTCATGTAGGAATATTATATCATTTAAACGTCGAACAAAATATTTAAATCTTCTAGTCTTGTTTCCATAGGATTCTTACTCAGGTATACTCGTAAGTTGAATGTGCTTTGGCGTAGTCTGTGTACCTTTGCAGATCGTGGAAGGATGCTTCATTTACGATGTCCCTGCGTAATTTACGTTTTATTTATTATCATCTTAATGTTACCTGATATCAATATTTTGTTATTTACTCACATTCCATATTAGTTGAGTTAGACTAGGCATGTAGAGAGATGAAATATTAAATCTGATTATGGAGCATTTGCCCGGAAACTGCTAAATTAATATTACGCTAGACAAACCTTGAGAATACGAGTCTAATACGTAATGTCCTTACACCTCAAATCTATTAGCCGATCACTTAATCCGTAGTAATCTCATAGACTTGTGCTAATGGAGTTTCTGCAAATACGATTCGTAGATGTAAGCGACATATAATCCAACCCATTAGTATAGCATACATGCTATACTAAGGTCACAGAATATAGGTCGATACAATGTATAGTAGGGGTATTTATATATATTATAGGACATAGTATATCTACTAGTTACGTGTATGCTGGTTCAAAAGTGAGGAGAGATCTCATGAAAAGAACAAAAATGATTGGCGAGTCTCCGAAGAAAGTAATTAATTATGACAAATGATTTTAGTGGTGGTATAGCTCATTGTAAATAGTTTACAATAATGCCGAAAGCTATAAAGTAGGACGATATACAAATGTTATTTCCGATTTCCAAAAATGTTGTTCTATTTTCAATTTCTCCCTTATATACAACCTTTTTTCTTCTAATTTCAGTTTTGTGAGTTGTCCATACACAAGGACCTTAAATTTCCGAATGAAGAAAAGAATAATCAAAAAAATTAGTAATTAAATCAATAAAATTCAAGTAAACAAGAATGTGAAATTTAAATTTTAAAAATTAAAAATCGGACGAAATGGTACATTTTTAATCTTATTTGTTTTTACCGAATCTCACTACTAGCCACGTAAGTGGTCTGTATATAAACATTTGTGATAAAACTTATAAATATTGGTTTCTTTAAACAAGCAAGATGCTGATGGTACAAACAAGAAATGCCTTGTTTCGCTTATCAGCAGGGTGGATAATAGATCTGGAACATTGACAGCGTAATTATATGCTATTATATTTGTTCTATGAAGAAGTAATATGTTTGTTAAAAGCCATGTTATAAGCTATGAACTATTAAATGCCAGCGATCTCGATAAGAGTAAGAGTCCGTCACGCAGGTGGTGCTTAAACTAAGCAGATTTTCCAAAGTGCTGGTAATACCGCTGGTCTTGCACCAACTCTATTCTCCATTTTATCCTATAACACGAATCCTATGTGAGCAAGACTTAAAATTTAAGCTGGAAATGATATGTTATAGTGGCTCGGACGCTCTAAATGATTTGTATATATCACGGTTAATATTTCAGTTAGAGAAAACCTATACAAAAGACAATTGTTAAAAGACCTTTGCTACAAGATTCATTATGTAACATATTACTATCCAACTCATAATAACGGAGATATTTTGAATCTCTCCCTCTAAACCCTCAATCATCCTTGTATTATAAAATAAACGTCACATTTAAACTTCAAATGAGCCTCCTCGTGATAGATTGACTTATTTTTAATGTACAATAAGTAGGGCTTTAAAGAAGTGTGATAATTAAAATATGTAAATATACTAGTTAATATTAGAGTTAAAGAGAAACATATAAAATATCACGAAATTTCCAATAAGATTGGTTACATCCTACTGACATGATAATATTCTACTGATATTAACGGAAGTATTTTGAATACGGGTTTTCCCCAGGAATTTCAAGATTTTTTTTTTCATACAAAATACACAACCTCAATAGCTGAATTTTCTGCAGGAAAGAAACAAACTAAAATGCAGAGGGAATTACCTAGAACTCAGAGTATTTTTAGATGTTGTCTTTCACCTTTATGCTTCGACTCATATATAACTGCTTTTAAGCACCAAACACTTTAAAAAAATCAGTACACTTTCCTTAACAGGGTAGATCTAATTTTGTAAATAAAATACAAAAACACTTTTTTAGATGCTACACTCTCAAAGCTTTTTCCTCATATACTCTAATAACTCCTAAATATTTTGTTTCATAGAAATTTATTTCAACTAAAGGTATTTTTCAATATATCTTTCCCCTCACTTGTCCACCCTAATTTTTAGCAGTTTTCCCTTAAGGAAAATCAGCTATTGTGGTCGTACTCATGACGCGAGTTTAAAAATTTCCTCAAATGTCCATCGATCCTACCCAGGAGATAACGAAAATGAGGTCCGTTCAAAATTATATATATATATATATATATATATATATATATATATATATATATATATATATATATATATATATATATATATATATATATTTCTGTTAACGCTCTAGCGGTCGCAATTTTCGTTTGATCGTTACCAACCGCGATATTTAAACGTTTTATGCAAAAATAAACATCAAGTTCGTTAATGGCTGAAATCGGACCAGTGGGAGGGGGGGTTTAGTGGAGAGGATTTCCGAAAATTCAAAATATCTCCGTTACTATACGTCGGATCGAAAAATTATATAGAATTAATCTTATTGCTAATTAAATTTACTATAAATAATGTTATATACATTTATTCTGTATCTTGAATATTAACCGAGATATTTGTATTTTACTGTTCTCAGCATCTGAGATGAGGTGAGTTTGCGTCAAGAGCTAGTTCGGGCTGTTCCCGTAACTGTTTGGAAATCTATTCTGAAATTTCTCTATTGTAAAACTTCACGTGGGAAACCTGCTTAGTTTACGCAGCCCCTGCGTGACGGACTTTTATAATGTTTTCCCTATTATTTTGCATCCACTACATATTTTTCTCCCAACATTTTTGGATGCAAAAAATAAACATTTTATCTAAACCTCAATTTTTTGGTTTTCAAGTTTTCACTCACTCGAGTGTGTATTATGGAGGGCAGAGTTATATGTAAATAGTCACCTGTAGGAACTTAAATTTTATCTAAACCATAATAATTTTAATTTTCTATTATTCATTTTAAATACCAATGTTATCTTAATTATTGATTTACTTATTTATTTATTGAATATTTAAATATTTTATTAATGATTTCCCTATTGTCTAATGTCAATAGTTTCGATTTTCAGTTTTGTACCTAGCTTTGAATTTTGTATTTATTCGTTCCCTTGTTCATTTATTTTGTTCTTTGTTGTGTTCCATTTTTATTTTTTTGATTTCCAGTCTTGTTTTTTGAGTTCTATTTTGTTTTTCAGTTTCATTTTCGTTTTTGAGTTCCAGTTCCATTTTTGTGCTTCATTCAGGTTTTTATTTATTTTTAAATTTCGCCTTTTGTGATCTATTTCTTGTTTTTTTTTGCTTTCCAGATCTGTTTTGTATTGCGTTTCTATTTCCCTCCCATTTCTAATTTTCGTGTTTTCTCTCTGTTTTGTTATCCTTTTATGTTTTGTGTTCCTTTTGTGTGCTATGTTCCTTTTCAGGTTTGTGTTCCTTTTACGTTTTGTGTCCCTCATCTGTTTTTTTTTTTTTTACCTTTTCTGTTTTGTTTAATTTTGTTATGTTTTTGGATTGTTTTGTTTTCATTTGAGTTTTGTTTTGTTTATTTTTTTAAGTTACGAAGCTTTTGTTTAGAGCAACATCACTAAAGCTGCGAAGCTCCAATAAATAAATTAATAAATAAAAAAATAAAATAATAGTTTGATTTGGCAGCAGTTGGGGGTGATGCTTTTCCTCATTTCCATCTGGTAATACGTTAACAAATTGTTTCATCAATGCACTTGCGCAAAAACAGAATTCCTTTCAAGAATAATAATAGTAGTTATTACTGAAATTGGTAATCGATTACACACTCCTCAGAACTTATTTAATTGTCACGTTAGGTAATTAAGAATTATTGTTATTTTATTTTGAAGATTTTTGTTCATTCTTCATACAAGTGGCATTTAGAACTCACAGCTGATCCATGCTTAATTGACTATATTTGAACAAGCCTGTACTTATTGCGGTATACAGTATCTAGTACCAAACTTGTACTTCCCACCCTTGTGCACCAGCTATTTCTCATTCCATAATTTTTAATTTAAAGTACGGAGTACTTTGAATAAATATAATTTCTTATCTTAATCGACCGACGAGCGCTGGTCCAAGATTCTAGGAAGTTAGCAAATTTACAGAAATTCCATAATTTTTTTTTTTTATTCTTACGGTAATCACATTTCGCGACTTAGCGACGTACCAGTTAAATTTTTCAGTATCGTCCTACGATATAATTTTTTGTTTTGTTTCAAGTAGTGTAATACAGTCATGTAGTAATTCAGTGTATGGTGGGTCTATGTGAGTCTTTAGATAGCAGTCAGTAAGTATATGTTTTATAGTAAGTCTACAGTTACAGTGCTGGCAGTAGGGTTCGTGTTCTCCAGTAAGTGTGAGCCAGCCGTGAATGCCCAATTCTTAATCTCGTTAAAACTCCTCCTTCTCTTCAATATAGCCTTTTTGAAGAAGGCCATTCACGAATTTTATGTTTTAATTCTCGATTTTTGTTGCCTGTGATGGCAAACCAAGATTTCTGCCATGAATTGGGTAATATATGTTTTTCTTGGGCTTCAATATTCGTTTATGTACAATATGTGTTGTCATAATTCTTTTTTGGGTAGCTCACTCAACGGGTTCGTCTACTTGTGTGCTTTGTCTAGTGTTTGAAATAATTTATGGTATAACACTGGCTGGAATATTTTATTGTACAACACTGACATTAAACTTAGATTAATCAAATCAAACACGCTCAACTGGACTTCAAGTAATAGACACTCTAGAAGAGAAGAAATTTTACTTACACGCCTACGCACAGGACACACTAGACTTAACGCATTCATATCTAATGAGCAGGGAAGATGAACCTATATGTCGCTACTGAAACAGAACGCTGACTGTTAAACACATACTGACTGACTGCACACAAGTGTAAACGTACCATGACCCACAGATGTATGCGAACTACTGGCTGACAGTAGCCAATTTATAGATGATGTTTTTAAGTATTTAAGAAATAATTGATTGTTTGATGAAATAAAAAACCTATTATCCACAATTATGAAATTTATATATAGCAAGCACTGTGGAATCGGTTAGATCAATATCGTACAGGTTTCTAGAAGCATATTTGATCAATCTCATTTCGTTGTGTTGTTATCTACGAGGGATATAGAAATATACAATATAACCCTTTATCAACTTTGAAACATTTTAAACATTAAATTTAGAGACAGACGGATTGCAAAAGAAATTAAGACGCAACTCGTAGACATCCTTCCATGCCGGATGTTTGCTCCAGCGGTCTCCTCGTACCGTTAATGGTGCAAATTTTCGGTAGCTCTTTGGCCAGCTTCCTGAGCTTACTCATTTTCACTACTAATAGTTTGATTTCATAACATTTTTGGATGCAAAAAATAAATAACCTATTATCCACAATTATGAAATTTATATATAGCAAGCACTGTGGAATATAAGTTTTGCCTCCTTCCAGTTTAACTATTTATAGTTTTTCTTTAATTTTTATTTATCTTTGTTTTTTTTTATTTTGTATTTTTTCCTCATAAATAAATATACTAACAATTTATATTTAGTTTTGTCCATTCTATTCGTTTTGTACGTTTATATAAGTTAGCTGTGTAAAAATTTTAATATTTTTTAATTCTGTAAAATTATATTCTATCTAGTTAAAATATGAATCGCCATTGTAGCGGATTCTCAAATAAATAATAATAATAATGTTTATATGTCCGGGTAACGAGTACGTAGTTATTCTTCTGTTTAATGTATGGATTTTGTGTAATATGTACGAGATGAGTAGAAGTGAAGTACATATGTTTTTTAATGAATGCAATGAGCTAAGACAGTCAGTAGTAGTTTCAGGTATGTTGTCTATCGCAAGTTTCAGGGCTTCCAGCTCAGCTGTGTATATGCTAGTCTCATCTGGCAGTTTTGTTTAAAAGTTAGCTAAGTCAACATTTGCAGCTTCCCTACTACTTGGTCCGTTTTGTTGGTCGTGTAAATAAATTGCATCAGCAGTTCTAGTTAACTAGTTTGGTAGGTTATTATATTAAGTTTTGAAAATATTCAGACATTGCTGGGTTCGGGGATTAAATAATAAACTCAAATTTCAAAAGCTTTAATTCGTTTTAAACCATTTATTTTAAAATGAAAAAGTAACATCAAATTTATGCTATGTATGAAAGCGCTATTTGTCTGAAAAAAAAGAGCACATAAGGGGGAAAAGGGGGCATAAATGATTGATTTTCATGAGAGGACAATTTGAGTTGATCCTTGAACAAAGGACGAAGAGGTCAGCGTAGCCAGTTTTGGTCATTGTTAGGAGCTTAGATCAAGCTAATCCGTCCATTGTGGTGAGAACAGAGAGGTTGGATAAATGTTTGACGTTTACTTTTGGTATTATCCAGCTGTACAAATTGGGGCACTTACCACTCCCCTTCCCTCTTAAGACCAGCCCTCTGCTTCCTTCTTCGTCCTAACTATTCCCCCTCACAATCTAATCCTTATTCTTTCTTATATATTTTTTATTTATTTTTTGGGGGGGGGGGAAATAACGAACCTCTTCACTTAAATGAACAGCTGATTCATAACAATTATTGATACAGGGATATTGATTGAGAGAGAGAGAGGAGAGAGAGAGAGAGAGAGAGAGAGAGAGAGAGAGAGAGAGAGAGAGAGAGAGAGAGAGAGAGAGAGAGAGAGAGAGAGAGAGAGTAGAATTGAGCCGGACAAGGACTGAGTGGGGTCGGGAAGGAAAGACAAGGAGGATAGAGCTATTTTGCATATGTCACCTCGCAAACAGCTAACTCCTTCTGACCCCTCGTGGGACCTCTGCAACTTCTAGCACCACTTCACTGGACCCACTGTTACCATCCCAAATGTTTGTACAACACTCAAATATTCAACTGACACTTACTTCCAAATGCAAATGTAGTTAAACTGTTTCAAGTGTCACATATCAACATTTAATGTCTCACTCAAACTTTCCCCATTCCCTTACGTTCTATTATTAAAGAGATACCTTTATTAATAATCTGTTAATACTTCATTTAATATTTCATAATCTATTGTAGTGCTTAAAAACATTTATTATTGTAAATTGTTTTTTCAAAATAATATTCGTTGAACTGTGTAATTATTTACCCCTTTCGAATTATAAAGTTAAATGTCATAAATTAATGTTTATTTGATACTAAAGAAGCCAATTAAGATAGGATATTAATACGTTCTCCTTCAACACAATGTCAAATCTACACCGAGGAAAGGACAGAGAATATGTAGGGTCCTCTTTTATTGTATTTCATTATAATATATTCACTATCGTATTTAAATACCGACAGGAACCTCATGTGCAAATAACCAAGCTGAAGCACTTGCATAAATGAACGTTCTTCAATATTTTCATCGAGGTAATGAACAAATTATAGAAGCAGCTGTAAACGCAGACAGCAAGATTTCAATACATAAACTAGTGAACACAGACATACATGAGAAATTGTCAGAGCAAAATAGTCGGCTAATTACAGACATAGAAAAAATCATTACAAAAATATATTTGACTTGGGTCAAGAGACACAACAGACTACAAAAAAGAATTAGTTGCCTAAATTGTTAAAAAGTACATTCAACGACTAGAATATTCCCATTATTTACTCCAACATAACAAGTCGAAGTCTAAAATACAAATTACGTACGGACATAATAAAACAGTGGCAGGAATGATTGGATAAAATAGAAAAATGCATGCATTTATAAACATTCATTCCAAATCTTGACGAATGCATAAACACGTCTACGGTCGCTGAATATTATTCAACTCATTTACTCTTCAGACACGGGACTACTAAACTTCCTTACACAGGTTCGAAATACTAAATAACGAAAATTCCCCAAGTGACAGAACTAGAGAACAGACTACAGATCATCTCATCTACACTTGCACACTTACTACACAGTTACGAAATACAAAAAAAACAACAAAAAAACTCCTTAAAAACCAAGACTAATGTCCAATTGATCAAAAGAGTTTCCTTAAAAAAAAATATCCATTTTCATTTAGGAATTTTTCTGATAATTTAACACAAACAACAGAAATTTTAAACATTTGACTTAGATGATAACATAGTAAGTCTCCCCTACATCTTTTATTTTCTACATCAAGAATAATGCAATACAATAAATGGCATAACTTTCTTAATGAAGTCCAATTAATATTTTATTGGGTAGCTTCACTTTTGCGTTTCGATTTTTACATCACTTTGTTTTCTCTTCCTTTATGTATATTATTTGTTGTTTTTGTTTTCTTTTCGTTTAATTTTAATTTTTTTTTTCAAAAACTTTACATTTTTTATATTCAAATAACATTTGTACTGTAAACCTAAATGTTATGTACTACAATTATTGATTGGTACATGTAGAAAATAAACGCCCTTTGTGAATGTGTAATGTTCAAAGGAAAATTAAAAAAATATACATACTTATGGAAGTTCTTTAATTTATTTCGTCTAATAAAATATACGTTTACGAAGAAAAATATGTTCAAAAGGATTTAATTTGTAATATTAATAATTGTATCTAATAGTAGATATATTTGCGATAATACATTTGCTCTAACTGGAGAACATATATGCTTATTGTCTAACATAAATATTTATTTATTAATACATTATTTATCATTATTATTGATTTCGATTTTGCAATATACTCCCGCAAATCTCCATTTTACTTTTATCTGTAAAGTGGCACTACATTTGACAGGATTTGAAAGTACGAGGTTATAATGTGCTGAGTTACAGGAAGAAATAACCCCACCGGCTTAGTAAACCAGACATTGACTGCAATAGAAGTGGGTGAATGACCATGAGGGAACGGCCGGAAGAAAAGACGGATTGGCAAAGAGATGTTACGGAGTTCCATAAGAAACCTTCGCCACAGAGGTAGGTAAAGATCTTCAAGGTCCACTTCACAGCATAGTTGTTATTAGACAAGGAACAAACTGTTCTTGTAAAACAAGAGACACTTTCGAGTTGTATAACGATGAACAGGCTACGGCTTTAAAGTTCTAATGGTTCCCCCGATGCCAATTCAGCAACTTTGAACGATTGAATAGCCTCTCGCATAAAGAAGTAGATCACATTGATTCCTAATACTACAAATACAACAATAATGTGACATCAGAAAAAGCAGGCTCAAACAAATAGCATTTAGAAACCCCTGTCCAATAAGCCTTGGTTACATAGTGTGAATATAAAGTGAAATAAATAACATCTGAATCCTTCTCGATTAGCAAATAGAACGACTTATTCCAACTTGGATGACTAGATCCGGCAAATTGTATTGTAATAAATAAAAATCATTTTGACCGCGCCCGGAAAGCACCATACTCCCTAGCCGTAGTCTAATAATGTAATTCACGCTTTCAGTTATTATAATTTTACTTAGAAAACCGTAAAATTAAACAATAAAGACATTGTTCACAATCACTGATTGATGAATTATTATTCAGTAATTTATAATTGATTTTTTATTTATATTTCGTAAAATATAAAACAATTTGGAATTATAAATTCTGGTTTGAAATAATATTTTTCCAACAAAATAGGCTTGTTTTAATTCATTTAGCTACTTTTTAAATAGATATTTATCATTAGCAATTATTATTAACGATAACTTTTAAAAAAATAATCATTCAAACTTACCTTTTTGTAAAATAGTCAAAAACAATTTAAAAAAACGGGCAATCTTGTGGCGAAGAAGCAATTCTCTCAAGGACCTTTTTCACTGTGCTAGAGTCAAATGCGGAATGGTTTGACCGATAATGACCGATTTGTACATATTTTACTTTCCCTTCTCGACGAATTTTGGTGATTTTATTAAAGGTATAACGAAGTAAAATGTAAAAATATTTTTACTAGTAAACCTTATTTCAGGAGGTTTCACCTTTTACAAAAGCAATTTTTTTCTCCTCGATAATAAGTTACGTTGGAAGAAGGATAGGTATAACATAAAGAAAAAGTTACGTTTAAAGAGAGGAGATTTGATTGACAATTTATCGCCATGATGTAGGGCGTGAGATGACTTGAATTCGAGTTCAGAAACGGTCGTATAAGAATTCATGAGACTGAGTGGGTGAAGGCGACAGAAGAGAGGCCTGGCTATGAATGTATGCATAAGGAATGCTTGAATACCCCCTCCATTCCTTCCAGGCATTTTCCTCTGATCGCCGACCACTAAAAGGCTCCAAGGACCGTTTCCACTTTCGTCGAGATCGCACAGTCACCAAGCGTCGGCTGAGTTTTTGTTGACATCTTATTTCGACTAAAGCCTTTCCAAGCACGTAGTCAACTGCTTGGATTTGCTTTGAGTTCTTCAGCTGTCACGGATTGGAAACAAAAACAATAAATTTTCATTAAAGTGTTACGGAAATGAAATACAATTGGCAAAAAAGTCTTTTGTTTTATCACGGCAGATGTCTTTTATTTGTTTTTCAATATTTGAAAGGGTGGTAAACTGTAGATAACCCGTCCCGATTAGACTGGTAGCATAAAGTGGACGTAAATAATAATAAACAATAATAAAATCAATATTTGATGATCTACTTCTAGTATTATTAACTGTAAGATAATTTTTGTAGTCGATCCATAGCGTCTAATGCTATTTTAAAGAGGGAGAGAGGGTGCACATACATGACGCATGACTTACCCTTCGTAACCTGCTCCATTTCAAGTGATGAGGTTGATACGATTTAACGAAAAGCAAGGGTTCACTTTAAAACTTTCTTATTAATAGCTCCATTCTTTAACACAACTCTGAATACATTCTTCTTCTTTTTTTTTCTTTTTTTTAGAACAATTAAACTAAGTACTAACAGAGCAGCTGTAAGTAAAACAAACACCTGCTTATAACCCATTCATTAAAATAGTGATTTATCTTCAACAGAGGTTGCAAATATTGAACAACGATATACCGAGGCTGTTGTTTCAGTCTGAAAGACAATATTTTTACGACCTATCTGTTATTTCAAATATACTGAAATTTTTTATAGCACAGAGCTAGCCTTAACAAACTTTGTTTAAGGTTTGAAATTTGAGACTGGACCCTGGAATGCTGGGTCGTAAAGAATGAGAATTTAAAAAGAAGTGTTGACTATGTCATTCATTCTACACGGAGTATCAGCCTCCGCAGGCCTGAAGATTTAAGAACGTGAACGCCACTGCAGGACATAAAAGTATTCAAACTTTGGCCAAAGAGCTCAGAGCCTCAAATAGCTCAGAAGAGGACATTATCCTTACCATATTCTTAATGACAAATTTATCTAAGGATCAATGTATATATTATACTTACTATATGTATATATTATACTAACTAACTTCTTCCAAGGTTAAATCTATGAAACGTTTTACGTTTGATTATTCTTTTTGAGAATCGAATAGCAATACAGAGGGCAAATGTCGCTGAAGCAGAAGCAATTATTTCTAAAAATATTACACTAATTATGAGAAATAAAGGGAAGCAGCAATTAATACTAATCAATTATATAATCTCTTAATGACGTCGATTTAATCGTGCTAATTGCTCTATTCATGGCTTTATAAATAGGTCAGAGTTACTAACGATCCTCAAAACTCACTTTCCTTCCTCTTACTACTGCGACGGGACTTTCGGAAACACGTTATGACTGAGCAATATCATACACAGTGTATGAGTATTTTTATTTTTTATTAACGTATTTTAATTAATATTTAAGATTTTCCATTTTCTTTACTTTATAAAAATCACTGAAATAACTTTCGACAGAAACTTGGCATTATCATGTGCAGAAGAAGTAAACATATATTTATGTAACCAAATTACACGTCTAATCGTTAAATATGAAAGTACTTATCTTACACACCTGGCTCATATCAAATTATTTTCTCTTATTATATCAGTTCAGTTTAAATATAACTAAGAGGACCCTAACCACCCCTAAGAGAGCTGTAGAAATACAGTTCCACGCTTGTAATCGGTATAATTTAATTTAGTTTAATCGGAAGTATTTATAAAAATCTTATGAGTGTATCACATCATATCCTTCGACTCCTATTATATTAAATAAACAATCACATTTGATGCATTTAAGTTCAAGTGATTTTGTTACAAAAAAAATAAATAAATAAATAATAATTTTCGCTAAACTGGAAGGTACACTAGTCCTAAATATGAAAGTTCAACGTTATAAGTCTAGTCTTCTTTGAGTTCTCCTATATAGGCATAGAACTATAGTCCAAATTGATTCAAGGATGGTAAATACGTATAATTCCGTTTAAATTTGAAAAAAATGATATTTATATATATATATATATATATATATATTATTTTTTTTATTTGTTTCCCTCCTATATATATATATATATATATATATATATATATATATATTATTTCTTAAAAGCAAGTTATAATTGACAAGCAATATATAAGCTACTACTTAATGTAATTTAAATTTATGAATACCCTCAATGTTCTAAAAATAATCCACCTGTGTTTCATACATAATTTATTTTTAAATAAGCTATATATATTGTAGCTCCCTTATCTATATATATATATATATATATATATATATATATATATTAAGATATATATAGAAGAAAGAATTGTATTATTTTTTTATGGGGGTGCTTATTCAATAATAATCGGCAATTTATTTATTATATGCAGTTATACTTATTATTAGAAGAGTTATACTTATCTTAGATAATAGTCATGTTAATCTGTTATGTTAGAAAACTGATTTTTATTTAGACATTAAAAAAGAATGAATTAATCTACATTTAAATTAAATTATAACCTATTGAATTCAGTATTATAATTATTTAGATTAATATTAATATTGCATTACGTGCCAATGTATATGGTGTTCAGTTGTAATTCTAGGAATTATTATTATTTTATTTACACATACTTTAAGAAGTATAATATATTAATAACCATACTAACACTAATTGGCCAGACTCTTGGCAACATGTTGTAAACAGAAGCCAATAAAATATCTATCTATCTATCTATCTTATCTATATTACATTACTCAGGCTAATATTCATCAATGAATTTGATTACACCTTTGATAGATTTTCACAAGCCAGGTGGAAATGTAGTCCCTTCATTGAAATGACACACAAAGGTTGCCATATGGCTATCACAATTATTAATGTTTCCTCAATAAACAAATTTAAACTAAATGATTAATTGCACTTTCAGTTATTCTCCAAGTCCTATGAGTTGAAATTGGGGTAGAAATATTGCATAACAACTGAAAATTACTTGTGTCTTTTGTATGTATTTTATTATAACTTAGTTGAAGGTAGGTAGATTTTAATCCTAAGGAATTAAAGATCGGAATCACAGTTGGCTGCCAAAAAGCTCTCAACTCATTCCATAGAGGTTCAATACAATTCATTTATCTCAAAATAGTCTACATGATTTTACATTTGTTCCCAGGACTAACGTGTGATGTGAATGCTCTGGCTCCAATGACCAGATATTTAGAAGCTGTAAATTCTAAATTTATTTTAATGCACCTTGTTCCATAATTTCTGCTTGTATCATGAAAGTTGTACACCTCTAGCTCCCCAGAACTAAAACTCATTCCTGAACTAGCATTTGAGTCGATTACTAGGATATTTACGTTATGCTGTTTAATGTCATCATAGACTAACACAAATCGCTCCTAAATGTCATTTAGGTTCATATAAACATATGAATGATTTCATTACTCTCACAGTAGAATACCGTGCCCCATCATTTGTCCTTCCACCGTTGCTGAATCAACTCGTTTTGTTAAATGCATGATTATTTCTTCGATGTGACCTTAAAAACCACCGTTTGGGTATGTTATAAGCTCTGAATATTCCCTGAGGCAATATGGAGTCCTTTATACACAAGCATATTATTCACCATATTGTGACAATCAGTATGGATGATAATTGTTCCATTTATAATCTAGTGATTTTGGCGAGGAAGTTGGGCTCAAGACTCTTATTTTTCCTTCTTAGTGGCATCAAAATATTAAGATAATACTTACTTTTAGCATCGGAAATTATAGGTATTATACTTCCATGTTTTGTGTGCGTGTGCGAGCGTGTGTGTGTGTGTGTGTGTGTGTGTGTGTGTGTGTGTGTGTGTGTGTGTGTGTGTGTGTGTGTGTATTAGTGTGCTTGTATGTTTGCTGAGCTCTTTATAAACTCTTTGAATATATGTAAGGTAAATATTTCATCGTTTCTTTTTGTCTAGCAAAACTGAAGGTTTTCCCCCTTCCCGCCACAATGCAATTCATGACTTTCGTTGTCAGTAGCTCACGTGTGAGCATGCAACTCCGCTGATACAGGAGTTGTTTTTTTTTTTTTTGTTTTGTTTTTTAAAGGCCTACTATATCTGATCTAAATCTCAATTATTTTAAATTCACTTTAGATACATATTCCATTTTATTCAACAATATATATATTTTATTGTATTTTGTTTAATATTTTTTGTTTTGGATTCTACCCGGATATTATGTTTGTCAATTTGTTGTGTTGGATTTCTATTTATTGTTCGATTTCAATTTATTGTTCAATTTCTATTATTTGAGTTCCATTTTTGTTTTTGTTCTATTTCTGTTTTTGTGTTCCATTTCTCTTTTTTTTTTCCTATTTTGGTTTTATATTCCATTTCTGTTTTTGTTTTTGTGTTCCATTTCTGGTTTTTGTTTCCCATTTTGGTTTTATATTCCATTTCTGTTTTTGTTTTTGTGTTCCATTTCTGGTTTTTGTTTTCCATTTTGTTTTTGATTTCCATTTCTGTGTTTTGATTTCCCATTTGGTATTGTGATCCATCCCAGTCCTTTTTTTCGTTTCAGTTCTGTTTGTATGTTTCTGTTTTCGGTTCCATTCCTGTTCTTGTGTTCCATTTCTGTTTCGTGTTACTTTTCTATTTTTCATGTTACATTTCTGTTATGTTGTTTTATGTTTCGTTTAAATTAATTTTGTTTTGTTTGGTTTTTTTTTAATTCTATACAGTTTTTTCTCCCCGAGCAACATCGCCACAGCTACGAAGCTCTAAATAAATAAATAAATATACTTCCATGTAAAATATGGTACACGAAACTGAATGGTACTCTGTAAATTTCTATTCATTGTAGAAATAGAAGAGACACAACTTTGTCTTTGATGTTTTCGCTTTTGGTGAGAAGTGAGAGAAAGGAAGATAGGGAGAAAGGAAGGTAGAGAGGGAGAGAGATGGAAAAGAGAGGGAGGTAGGTAGAGAGAGTTTGAGTGCTAACGAAGACGAACGACACGTTGGATAACGGGGCAATTATAGGTTAGTCCTCTCTCCAAATCACCATTAGTTCCCTACTTTAGCCCACTTATGCTCTCTAATCACATAACAAATTACCTACACCTCCTTTCCAACAATACTCCATTTACGTTATTTTGACAGATATTTTTCAAAATGTAACAGCATTTTTCATGAAAAAAAAACAAATTCTCCTTAGAAAATACTTTGTTGTGATAATTTCTTTAAAAAAAAAAAATTGTACTCAACTGGTTCCCACAAACATGATTCCTTTGAATTTGAAAAAGTCGTATAAGTCTATAGATGTATGTTTTTACGTGTTTGTTTGCCCCCTCCCTAGCAACCATACTTTGTGTAGTAGCTATAATATAATAAAGTGGTAATTTAAAATATGTTCCCTTGACACCGCATCAAAAAATTATCTATTCTGGAGTACTGAATTATTAGCATATTTCCCATTAAGGAGAATTAGTAATTGAGGATGTACTCATGCTGCGATTTTTTAAAACCTTCCACAAATTTTCAGCGATCCTACCTAGGAGATGACGAAAATGAGGTCCGTTAAAAATTGTATATATATATATATATATATATATATATATATATATATATATATATATATATATATATAACTATCTATATATATATATATATATATATATATATATATATATGTATATATACACATATATATTGGTGTCTGTTGCTATTCGAGAGGTCGCAATTATTGTTACCAAACTCGATTTTTAAGAGTTTCATGACAAACTAAAGATCAAGTTCGTTAAAGACTAAAATTGGACTGCGAGCAGAGTGGTTTAGAGG
Source organism: Riptortus pedestris (assembly GCA_019009955.1). NCBI lineage: Eukaryota > Metazoa > Arthropoda > Insecta > Hemiptera > Alydidae > Riptortus > Riptortus pedestris. Next base: position 100,649,859 of record CM032229.1, read on the forward strand.
AGGAGAATTTCGAAAATTCAAAATGTTTCCTTTATTATAAGTAGGATAAAAAAAAAAAGTGTATAAAATTAATCTTATTGTAAGTTTTATTGTCTAAAACATGTAGTCATTTACATATTTTATTTATTGAAATTAATAATAATCGAGATATTTAGAATTTTTAGTTTTCAGTATTCAGTAAACCCCCACTCCTACTCATTTCCTCATGACAATAAGCCGTTATAAACTGATCCTCTTTATTCTAAGCATAAATACCAAATAATGTTTTCACTTCCATCGGACGTTTATTTAACTAGACACGAGAGAGTTCGTTGTGAGATGGCGTCATTGATTAAGGTTTTACATTCTTGTCTCGACAATTTTCAACTCGTTCTTGAAATTTAACCTTTTTATTCAGCACTAAAAACATATTTGTGATTAGCAGGAATCGGACTAGGAATATGAGGACTTAGTGAGGAGAGGATTCGTAAGCTCAATATATCTTCGTTATTATTAGTTGGATATTAAAATGATATAAAATCAATCTTGTTAATCTTTTGAAGTCTACAATTTTTGTTCTATGCATTTTCGTAACTCTAGAACTAAGCACGATATTCGTACCTTCTTATATTCAGTCTTCAGTAACCCTCCTCCCCCTTTTCTACTCATATCTCGTACATCACGTGAGTCATACGAGCAAGTGGGAAATCTACTTAGTTTACGGAGCCCCGGCACTTTTTTTCAATTAAGTATTAAACGGGAGATTACAGTAAAAAGTATAAATTCAATTGAACGTCTGTATCTCTATGAATGAATTGATATATGTAACGTTATCTATTCCATGAAGCAATAGTCACTGTCGCCTATACTGCAAGTTAATATGTGACGTCAATCAATATACCGTTATTGGCTTGCCATCCGTGTTATATGTACAGCATTAGCCTTGTATATTAAGTTAATAGATAATCCGTCAATTATTCGATCTTTAATGTCTTGCCACACACTATTTATTGGCTCTACTGCACGTTTGCAGATGTAACGTGAAGCAGTAAGTCATTATCAACTATTTAATAACGTTTGTGTATTATAAAGAGCAAATCATCTCTGATGTGTTGCTCATAAATAAATAACATTAAGACTTCTAGCATTTCATTTCATATGATTTTATGTAGTTATCTAATTTATTCACATGAGACCAGGGAGATAGGGGAAACTCGAGACTACTAGAGAAGTGGTAGTTCAATGTGAAATCATAGTTTTGAACTCCGTTATTTATATCACATTTCTTGGGTTTAGGAAAAAAAAGTTATTGGATAAATTTAAATCTAAGTGGAGGGACTCTAGAATACTACCAAAATAGAATAAACATTGCGTATTTATTAGTTAACTTTTTAACCGACATTTCAAGCAATCATTCATGTTGTCTCATCTCAGGTTATGTGTTTCTACACCCAACTCTAAAGTTAAGTCATATGGACCATACAGACCATAGGGAAGATATTTTCGTTATTGAAATTAATATCCCAAACGATTTTCCATTAATTTCCTAGCTCCAGACACTATATTGTTTACCAAAGTGAAATTTAAACATTCATACCTTCTTCTAAGAGAAAACCAAATAAAGGAAATACAAACTTTCAAAACACTTTACTTTGTAAGTCCTAAATGAGAACTCAAGCAGATTTACTGAGTGACAAAGAAAAACGGGAGAATGTACCGAAACCCCAGACGTAGAGCCATAAGGAAACTCAACCAGGAACTGGCTTCGAAGAAGAAGATTTGCATTTCAAAAAGTTGCTAAGCCCCCATTGAATAAACATCTACAAAAGTATTAAGAAGGCTTATCCCGTCTCATCCTTCATTCATTCTTTATGGTACCTACAATAAATCCAACAATATAAACCCAGAAAAATTCACTTTACAACATAAATTTCGAATGTTATTTAAGAAACTGATAGTCGTTATTATAATATATACTTTAATAAAAACAGTGATTTATACACTTCAGATATGTTCTTAATAAAAAATAAATTTTATTGTCCACAACTGAAATATAAGAATATATATATAAAGCTAGACTTACGTATATCAAAACTGACGATAGTCCCGAAGCAAAGAGCCAGCATAGTGCAGACAGGAAACATTGTTTCATATCTGAAAACAAAAGTTTTAAATGTAATAAAATGATAAAATTTAACTTGAGATGTACCAGACTCCATCTAGCTGCTAATTGGGAAATACAGCAGCTGGTCAATACTTTTTAGACTATTATGTTATTGTTTTTGGCTTCTGTGTCATCACGAGTTTTGGTCTACAGAGCCAAGTTTCTACCAGGTAGAGGTTCAGAAAAATGAAAATCCATTCTGTTGAATTATGTTCTTTATTTTTATAAATACACATAGAATATATTCGTTTTTTTATTATTTCGTTTAACTTTCTTTTTATTCGTTATTATATTTCACTTTATTTTTTCGATAAAGGCCCAGGACTTTTAACCCTGGGTAACAACCCTGCAACTTGGTATACTCTTTGCAACGTGTTCGTCACTTCGACGAACATAGTTGTAAAACCTTATTATATAGCTCAAGAGAATCTTTTTGCTCGGATTGTATTTGAAATGGTTATGTTAATATATAACGTAAGAATTGTGCAGAGTCATATTTACTAAATTGTAAAGATGCACATCGGCCATCTTCTAGTTTTCCTTCCGCAATCCATATTTTGGGTTAGCTGGTCGAACGTGTCTGCAGATCCCTTAGTAGCGTTCTATGTCATGATCACCTCAGGCTTCTTAGAGCTTTCATTGATTTTTCTACCACTGTGTTTAGTCGAGATCAGTAGAACTATTTTATTTTTATGTGATGGTTTGTATGAAACGGCAGTTATATTTTCAGAAAAAAAAAATAAACTGGATTCTTCTGCCCGATTTTTGAATTTGGGATCCGTGAATCCGCAGGAAATTCAGCTTTATTACGTCTAATTGTTCCAACTAAATTCATATTGTATTGATTGAAAAGAGTTTCAGCCAGGGGGATACTGGTAAACCAGTTATGTCACATCCCGGTTAGAATCTTTCATAAGTTCCACTAGTAAATTTTGCGTTTGATTTCACTTACCCAAATATGGATGGGCATTGAACATGTATTTAGTACTGTCGTCACAAGCCATTATAATTTTGATTTCATATTTTTTGGGCTTACTGGGTAAATACATCTTGAATGGACAACGTCCCCTAAAGCCCACTAATTTCTCGTCAATTGTAACGAACGAGCTAGGTTTCTAGTGTGTACAATATTGCAATATGTTCCTCGCATCGATGAAGCTGTTTTATCTGCAGTTACAACTTATTCGTCGATTCGACGAATATGTTTTATCTACAGCTACAACTTATTCGTCGATTCGACGATGCTTCTTTTACAAAGAGAAGGTTATCTTTCCTTTGGAAGGACGAGGCGATTTTCTACTTCCGGATGTATGTAGGCTACTAAGTGGTGAAGGAATACCTGGCCGGATATCCGCCTAGAGTGCGCTCTCATTGCAGGAAATAAGACATCCCTACAGTATTCGTCACATCGACGAAGAGGTTGTTATCTAGGGTTAAGCACTTTTTTAATTTTGGAAAGAAACTATGTAAGAATTCTGTCCAAAGAAATTTTCAAGAGCACCCTGAGTATCTAAACCCGCACAACATCCAAGTCTGCCTGGATTTTCCTACGCCCATCTCTCCTGATGTTCAACTCTGCTTAACGGACTAACTGGATATAGATTCGCAATATATATATCATTTGTTAGCTGTAAGTCTATCTTAAGATTGTTGGGTTCAATCCTCACTAGAAATTTAGTGAAATAAATACTCTATTACTCTATTTTATAGTGGGTGCGATATTGACTAGAAAAAAAACAAAAAGATTGCATAAAAAGGTTTCCATTATATTTGTAATTTATCAGTATAAAGAAAAAAGTTTTTATTACGACAATTAAATTTATAATATTAAATAAAATAAAGAAGCAGCCGATAACCAATTGACCACATACTTATGTTTGGCATCCTAATTAAAATAAATATTAGGAATTTTGCAAAAAATAATATCATGTGGAGGACCAACACTGAGAATGAAATAAATAAGAATTATAGAAGTTGAATTGCCCTCATTGCCACAGATTCACAAAACGTGTCTTCCTCATTCATTCATAAACTAGAGCTTCATTCACCTGCTAAAATTATTCATTTTCAATTAAATATAAAAGTGACTTCTCGCTACTGTCAGCCCTTTTTCCTCCTCTCTAGGTTCTCTACATTGATATAAGGAAATTATATTTCTTCACATACTTGAATACATGAAGTGTGAATAATGTAGTTGATATTACAATGGAATTAAAAACTGTTAAGACATAAATTTACTAGAATTATTCAACATTTAAAATGCTAGTGGCGTTGTATTATTCCACTGTAAACACTAACAAACTTTCAAAATAAATGTATTTATCAGTTTAAACTTAAAAAATAATGCGCCACAACAATGAAGGAAGAAAAATAGTCTTGAGAGGTGGGGATAATAATGTGAAGCTTTTGGCAAAACTACTATTAGAATTATTTTAAGAAAACAGACTGCTTATTGGATTTTTTCTTCAAAAAGTTAGAAAATGCCTTAAACAATTTTATTTTTATGTATGAATGGTGCTAAAGCTTTTCAAGAAGTATTAAGTCAGTCTACAAAAGACCAAATGCTTTCCTCACATTAATACATGTATGCATACATAAGTAATAAAGGATGTTATTAGAAATAGTCCACAAATGTTCAATTTACCTAGCTTACTCTTGGGATCTGCAAAAGTCAAATAGATAAGAAATTGTGGTAGTCAATGTTGTATAGGAGGGAGAGATTGAGGGCGGATTGAGTAAGTTTCTGCTTGGGCTAGCCTTGGTTTACAATAGAAAGCCACCGTCTGCAGTCACCCCCAGCCCTTCTTCCCAACAAACCATCCAACTCGAATAACTACTCCTCATGAACTTATCAAAACAATTGGTAGGCCCAAATCTGTTGTTCCAACCACAATGTTTAAGTCAATTTACATTTTCCATCCCAATGAAAGCCAAGTAGTTACAAATACACAATGGGCACGTATTTGTCATAAAAATCAATTTAGGGAAAGAAGAGAGAAACAGCTTCAATGTCTTAGAAAATGTCCAAAATAATATTCACAAACAAATATAAAACCCAACACTTGGGGAAGGAAATACCCATAACAAGACTAACGAATTTACTCTACGAAAATTGCAGTATGCTACGCCATAAATCACGACATGGTGAGTCCTATACATAGGTCCGATTTCATACTAGATAAAATTTCTTCATGATACCCAGACATGAGAAAACACATTTCTTATTAAATTCTGTAAATATATACTTCGGTGTGTGTTACTACTCTGCTTATGTACATAAAATAAGCGGCACTATGTTTATCGTTACTGTAGATTTTAAAAATGTTTAATTCCACGTTTTTAGAATTTAGGTCTGCCAAATGCACGTATATTAGAAATAAATTCCTTTTTTGTATCTCTCAACCATGCACTCAATTCCTCCTCCTTAAATGCCCATTTCAACCAATACTATTTCGGAGTTAGTGCAATTCATATTTAACAATTTAGAAATTAATATTGGCATTCCTTCTATTAACTTCATGACTGGAGCCACATTTATACTGCGAAAAACAAATTTTCATTAATGAATACTAGAATATCTCAAAATCAATGGACTTGCGTCATGAAGCTTAGTAGTTGAAATACGCACAACAACCAAATCAACTACAAAGGCTTAATCCTTTTTTATTGCGTTGCATACGCATCTACTAGTAAATTTCTGAATTTCTCGGGGCGGAAGAAATAGGACGTGTGACGTAGGCTTTAATTCCAGTCCACTACGTTTTCTATAAATTCGTACTTTTTCTCTTATTAATTAATGATATTGCGCTCAGCTGTATTATTTTTATTTTTTATCTTATATTCCCAACATAAAAACGTTTTCGAAAGTATAAATGCCATTTAAAGAGCTCTTATCGGTATTTTGAACAACACGTTAAAATAACAATTCCAAAAATATTACTAATATTTACACCTAATACCTTTATTACTACTAATCTAAAGAAATAGGTTAAGTTTATTCCTATTATATTGACAAAATCTGAAAATTACTAAGAAACATATAATATATATATATATTATTATTATTGTTTTGTTCCCCCCCCCTCGTTTTGAGAGAAATCAACCTTTAAGGGTTAACATTTATGGAAGCATTCACTTAATTGTCAATAATTACATAATATATCAAACGTTGAAAGTTCAATCTTTTCTAACTCTTTACAAATTAAGAAAAACTTAGGGCTATATCACTGACAATCCTATTCAATAAATTAGTTTAAATCTCTTGTGGTCACCGAAATACTCCCAAAAATCTTCCCTGTACACATTGTAGTAGGTTTTATTTTCATGGAGCCTTAAAATTTTATATTTTGGACTACCATAACATCTTGCCTACTATTCTGATGTAGTACACATCTTGTTTTTGATTTCTCATAAAGAGATTTATAAATTATCTTTTATATCATTTTTAAAATCAATGCATTGAAACAGAAAAATCACTTTCGAATGAAATAATTTTATATGAAGTGCTTCAAATTACTTTTTAACATTTAATTTAAGAAGTTTAGAAGAATGTCATATGGTGTCCACATGGACTTTTTTCTTTATGTTTCTCTTTAGGAAAGATTAATTGCAATAAAGCTTGGATCCTCACCTTGGAAAGGTCAAATGCCCTACTGAACTGAGAGAAGAGATTTCTGTGAATGATATTTAAGCCTAACAGCACAAATGGCAGATGAGAAGCAATGTCGAATTCAGGGAGTTATTTGGTGAGCCTGGATATTGTCTGTTTTATTAGGAAAGGTATTATCCAAGAAAATGTTGAATGGTATCCAGATCCAGGCAAACGAGGCAACGTGACCTCACATAATGTTTTAAAACTGTTCCAGGTCATTCATGGGCTGCAGCTTCTAGCTGTTAGTTTATATTCTGAATCTCATCTATTTGATGCGATAGCTTCCTCAGTGTCCTCATTATTGAAGTGTTTCATCTTATCTTTGATTTGATTGAATAATTTCAATGTCGATTCTAATAGAACTTACTACTCCGACTGACTTGAAGCACTTGTAAAACTAATGACGCTTTCCTGATGTTTACACTGTGATGTTATTAACAAGAAAGGGGAGCTTATTCTAAAGGTTAATTTCTGACTGTGAACTAGTAAATATATGATATACTGATTCATTCTATATTCATTCCTCTGCAAATTCACATCAGATCTTTAATTTTTTTTATTTTATTTTTTACATTTTCGCACATACTGGGATTATATCCATTAGGGCAACCGACTTTGAAAGATATAAGCATGTGTAAAGTGGCTTTCTTTGAGAGAGATGTATAAATGTGAAATATGTCAATCATGTGGCTATCTGGTGAATGAGAAATGCCATAAAAGGGGAAGGAGAGTGCATACTTGGCTATGCGGTAGAAAGGCTAAGCCCTAGGGTTTAGGTAGGATTTGGAGTCGCTGGACCCTCCAAAGCCGTTTTACTGGCCTTTTCACTCTCAGGGATAGTCCACAGTCTCCCTTTTGCCCTTTCAAAACCCCTTTTGGCTCCATAGATTAGCTCACTCTCTACAAGCCTATGTTATCATTTTATTTCTATTCAACTAATAAACCACTCTCTATCCTCTCCCTCTCCCTCTCTCTCACCCAAACACACACACACACACACACACACACAAACGCTCATAGTTACACAACCAGTTGAATGATTTTTTGTTTCTCTGAAATATCTATATTCTATCCTTCCTGAATTTTACTGTCCCAAATAATTTATGTACTGATAATGAAAAAAAATAATTTTGACATAATTATCTACTAACCCTAATTTTTATCCACATTTCTTATTGGCAATGATCACTCGTCTAAATTTCAGCAGATTTCCCTTAAGAGAAATCAGCTATTGAGGTCGTACTCATGACACGATTTTCGAGACATTTCTTCAAATGTCCATTGACCCTACCCAGGAGATGACGAAAATGAGGTCCGTTCAAAACTATATATATATATATATATATATAGACATATATTGTCTGTAAACACTCTAGCGGTTTGTTGTTTAATCGTCACCAAATTCGGTATTTAATCGTTTTATGTAAAAAGGAAGATCAAGTTCGTTAATGGCTGAAATCGGACTAGTGGGAAGGGGGTTTAGAGGGGGGATTTTCGAAAATTCGAAATATCTCCGTTACTATACGTCGCATCGAAAAATTGTGTAGAACCAATCTTATTGCAAATTAAATGTACTATCAATATTGTTATATACATTTATTCTCTATCTTCAATATTAACCGAGATATTTGCATTTTTATTAAATATGGGCGGCTAACGGACGGGTGACTTTCCCGCCAAAAGCTAGTTCGGCCGTTTCCTAACTGCTCGACTCTCTTGAAATTTCTCGATTGTAAAATTTTACGTGGGAAATCTGCTTATTTACGCAGCCCCTGCGAGACGGACTTTTTGAGTTCCATTTCCGTTTTTGAGTTCCAGTTCCGTTTTTGTTATTAATTTCATCTTTTGTGTTCTATTTCATTTTTTTTTGTTTACCATTTCTGTTATGTGTTGCGTTTTTATTTCTTTCCCATATCTCTTTTGGTTTCATCTATGTTTTTTGTTTTTTCTCCCTGTTTTGTGATACTTTTATGTTTTGTTCATTTTGGGTTCTATGCTCATTTCTGGTTTGTGTCCCCTTTACGTTTTGTGTTTCTTTTCTGTTTTGGTTTCCATTTCTGCTTTTGTTTAATTTTGTTAGTTTTTTTTTGTTGTGTTTTCGTTTATATTTGTGTTTGTTTTTTAAGTTATGAAGCTTTTATTTTGAGCAACATCGCCAAAGCTACGACAATCCAATAAATAAATAATGTTTTAATAGTCATACGCAAGACACTATCATATAAAAAATATATATTTTTATCATTTAACAATTTACAACCCGTTATACTTTTTACAGTTTTTCTAAACAGTCCTTTTAGAATGAATATTTTTTGCCATAAATGGTCATCGTGCTGGTCAAACGTTATCGCAGAGCGCAATGAAAAAAGAGGTGAAACAATCCTTCTTTGAAAAGAGGGCCAAATTCAATAAAACAAAATTTTTTTAGCCCTGATACGTCCGATAGATGCCAATACATTCCCACTGGGGGTCCTTCCCCTCCACAGGTGCGATAGAGAGGACACGGACGGACAGACGTACAGAGATACTAGTGACTTATGAGCAGGCAGAGAAGTAGAGGCACGTGGTTGGAGGCCCTAGCTGATATGTATGACAGAGGGGGCTTTATCAGTGTTTGGTGGCTGTTTGGGGGGCGGAAGTGGGGGGTTCTATCGGCACCACTGATGTTTCGGACTCTGCCCCACCCCTACCCTTCTAAATCATCATCTGCGGTTACATATCGCTTCCTAGTCACCTCAAAATCACGTCCGCAAAAATCAGAGCAGCCACAAAGACATAAGTGAAAGCAATGCAATTTATTAAGATGGTTTCTGAAGGACAGGATTTCCAAAAATGATAGGTACTTATTCCATAACATCCATAAAAGAAGTTGGAATGCTACGGAATCACATTATTGCCAAGGTTACTTTGTTTATTTTTATAGATAGAAAAAATATTTCAGTTGTATGGTATTAGAAGTCGGCTCTTCTGTCTGGCCGTAACCAAGAATATAAATTCTAAAAGTCTTTCTAGCCAGGAAGGAAATGATCCTGAGGAAAACTTTAAGAGTTCCTAAGAAGCAGCAGACAAGATATATAAGAAGTACCGCCGAACACGTAATATTTTATAGCGATCAGATTGGATATGCTAAGAACATAAAAGGATTGATAAGAATTTGTTGACAAAATGGATAAGTATTAGACATGAAATTAGTCCGTACATCAGAAGGAATGGAGACAAGTGTCAGGACCTTGCCAATGTAGACGACATTCATCTGAAGGAGCTCTTGCATATATTAGACATCAGTACTTGTATAAACGGAAATAAAATTAACTTGACTCCCCATAGCCCAGTAACAACTGCCATTACAAAAATCAGCCAAGAGTAATGAGCCAGTTAGCCAGTTGTAGTCTCATTCCGAAATCTGTTAGATTTCTACGTTCAAAAAAAACCTAATAAAACAGATTGTAATACCCGATGTAATAAGAATGGGATGAAACTGAAAACAAAATATATAAGCCATCGGAGAAAAATAAAAATAAACCAACAATTAGTGCACTCCAAATTTTATATAGCACAAATACTGATAAACTTCTTTGAGCTGAGTGTTGGAACATAGATATATGTTCTACCTAACTTTAGAAAAAGTGGCCACGTTAATAAATTCCTATCTCATATTTAACACAATGCCTAATATGATTTATAAGTTAGATGCTTTGAGATCATGGCCACTTAATAAATAATTGGGTGCCCAAAAACGTTCTTCGGTATTAAATGTCATGATTCAAACCGTAGAAAATGCAAATGATGGCGTCGAGTTCCATATGATCCACTTCAATCTTTATATAGGGGCTCAGGTTAGCCATATTAGTTAAAGCTTTGTCCTTAATATCACATGGTAAACTTATAGTGGCGAGTTCAATTCGCGCCTGGGCAGAGGAATTTATTTAGTGACGGAATTCATTAAATAAAAACCTTAGTCCCACCCTGGCTAGAAAAGGGTGGTAACCTGTAGATAACCCGTCCCAATCAGCCTTAGTGGCAAAAAGTGGACGTTAATAAATAATATTTTAATCTCTATATATAAAGTCGCCCGGCTGCTTTGCTTCAGACTGCATGAGTCTAACCAGGCACTGTGGCTAGATCATTGAAAGTGTACTTTGCTTATTAAATACTTGTAATCAGTCTTTACATGGAGTTAGTTGCCACTGCTGCTGTCATCGAGATATAAATTTGATATAAAAGAATTATAATTATGAGACACAAAAGAAATTGTCTTCCTTTGTCGATCTCAAAATTTGCGCAATATACATTCTTTGGAGGAATGGATTGAAGAATGCCGTTAATGGAGAAAAATTCCGCGTTCTCTTCCTTATAAATAGCTCAATTCATTCAAACAGCAGCTGTACAAAATGAAAAATGGCATTGGAGGAAAGTGTGGAAGAGGAGTAAAAGAGAAGTGGGGATAAAACAGGTAGGGTGTGAGGGGAGGGCTCTTTCTGTCAGAAAGAAACTTGTTTCTCGGTTGAAGGCTTCCCGGTATAATATCAGATATTCTCTTATCGAGTACCCCGTGTATGGGGGGAGGCCTTTTATTGGAGAAAAGACTTTTCCGCGTCGGCTCCTGTCGCCGGTGTTAAAGGGTTTCCCTAGTAAAAGGTTGAATCGCTCGGAAAGAAAAGTCGGTCTGTTCTCTTTCTCTCCTTCCCTCACTCTTACTCTCTCTCTCTTTCTCTCCGGTGTCTCGGGGTTTTGTTGGGCTCTCTCTTCGTGTTGGGCCAGCCACCCAGGAATGCCTTAAGGGGAAGGCTATGAGGGGTTTGTATCACTTGTGGTTCTCAAGCCAACCCCTTCGTCGTTTTTATACACCTTCACCCGACCAAACATCAAATGTGTACCACCCACCTCCTTCCCCTATATATATTTTCTTTTCGTTGGCTCCTGTATACTTTCTCCGTGCATTGTTTGTCTTATGTTCTGATTTCTAAAACAACAATAGATTGCTGATAAATAAAACAACCCAGAAAAAGTCTCATGTCTTACATCACTTAACATTTATGAGCAGGGAACGTTTGAGGATTCTCTAGTGAACCGTGTTCTCCACATTAATCTTCATTTAACCCTCAATAAGGAGTGCACCATGTAATCTTTTGGAGGACGTCAAAAAATCCATCAAAATACAAACCCTAGAAGTAAACGAAATGGAAAATTATTATTCTGTATTATCTACCTTCTAATATGAAGATTAAACTCAAAACTATAAAAAATATTCCTGGAATAAAAAAAATATATACTAACATTCTCTTTTAGCAGATTTCCCTTAAGGTAAATCAGCTATTGAGGTTGTACTCATGACGGAATTTTCGAAATTTTTCTTCAAATGTCCATCGATCCTACCCAGGAGATGACAAAAATGATGTCCGTTCAAATATATATATATATATATATATATATATATATATATATATATATATATATATATATTTGTCTGTTACCGCTCTAGCGGTCGCAATTTTTGTTTGATCGCTACCAAACTTGATATTTAGTCGTTTTATGTAAAAAGAAAGATCAAGTTCGTTAACGGTGGAAATCGGACCAGTGGGAAAGGGGGTTTAGAGGGGAGGATTTTCGAAAATTCGAAATATCTCCGTTACTATACGTCGGACCGAAAAATTGTACAGAATCAATCTTATTGCAAATTACATTTACTATAAATATTGTTATATACATTTATTCTCTATCTTGAATATTAACCGAGATATTTGCATTTGTATTCTGCGTGCGGTCACCAGTAGGCTATGTTCGGACTTTCCGCCGAGAGCTCTGGCGGCCGTTTCCACAACTATTCGTCCCTCGTGAATAGGTTTAGAGGTTAGGTTAACTGTTTTTTGGGGCTAGAAACTACTGGGTTATTACGCCCTAAATAATGTTTTAGGTTTAGAGGTTTCTTACTACTACAGTTGTTATTAGGCAGATTTCTCTATTGTAAAAGTTCACGTGGGAAATATGCTTAGTTTACGCAGCCCCTGCGTGACGGACTTTTTTTTATTCTCCTTATAGCAACCCTGTGAGGAGTAATTTATTTGAATATATGTTTCATTGCCACATGACATATTACATGTGTGATTATGTTTAAATACATTTTTATTTTACAATATATATACGTTAATCAACTATCTACTCAAATATAATATAAAAGAAATAATAATCTATATATATATAAAATTGTAACCTCTGTCTGTACATTGATTTTTTTCGCGAAATTTCACGATAACTTTTCGTTTCACATGTTATAGACACCATAATTGCATTTTGTTTCTTTGGTGTCTGTTTGTTTGGTTGTTTGTTTATTTGTTTGTTTGTTTGTTTGTTACCTTTTCACGCATAAACGGCTGAACCGAATTTTATGAAACTTGGTATGTATATTACTGCTAACCCAACTTAGACTTTAAGCTATATTAATATCCTCTGAGACGAACAGGAGTGGGGGTTATAGGGGAAGCCTGAAATTAAAAATAGCGATATTTCGTTTCCTATTGGTTTTTCGGCAAATATGAACATAACAAAAGTTGTTTATTTTGTTATTTAAAATAACTTTTGTCATATACACTTTTTTCTTATACTGAATTATAAACGAGATATACGCTAAAACCTATAGCGGAAGTAAACACTTTTATTTGGCACAAAAGACTCAACCGAACTAAACCAAACTCGCTATTTGAATTAATACTAACAATTTCCTTATAATAAGCCATACTAACATTTCTAGGGACGGGCAGGAGTGGGGGTTATAAGGGAGGCCTGAAATTAATAATAGCGATATTTCGTTTCCTATTGCTTTTTCAGCAAATATACACATAACAAAAGTTGTTTATTTTGTTATTTAGAGTAACTTTTGTAATTTACACTTTTGCCGTATAAGGAAGCATAAATGAGTTATCCGCTATAAACTAAAGCGGGAGTCCACAATTTTATTTGGCACTAAAGACTCAACCGAATTAAACCAAACTCGGCATGTGAATTACTACAAACGCCTTCATTATAATAAGCTACACTAACATTTCTAGGGGCGGGCAGGAGTGGGGGTTATAAGGAAGGCCTGAAATTAATAATAGTGATATTTCGTTTCCTATTGCATTTTCGGCAAATATGCACATAATAAAAGTTGTTTATTTTGTTATTTAGAGAAATTTGCTCAACACTTCTTTTCGATATGAACTACAAGGTACCTCAAATGAAAAAAATGATTCAAATGTATGTCAATATTTTCTCCTTAATAATTCAAATCTATGCATAATGCACAGGAGACGGGAAATATGACAATATGCAGGACAGTGAAGTCTTACATAAAAAAATAATTTTATTATTAACAAATGCCAACAACGAGTATTAACCCTAAACACTGGAACGGGTAAATGTCAAAATATTGTGCAAAGTAAAGCCTTGCCAAAAATATACCATCACCATTCAGCCTCAAATGAATTCCCGAGCGAAGCCGGGTATCTGAGCTAGTAATAAAATAAAATATTAAAATAAGTAATATAATTACAAATAAAAGTAATAAATGAAATGAAAAAGTAAATAAATAAAATAAGTACAAAAACAAATCAATTAAAGTTAAACTCAACCGATGCTTAATTTGCAAGCCTATGTAAGGTAAATATATTGATTTATGATTCCCATTCCTCACAATCAACTTTACATTCTAATGTATTTTTGCTACATCCATATATATACTTTGGATAAACTTTATAAGTTCTTTATTATAATTGTTAAATATAATATGAGGTGGTTCTGGCCAAATACCTCCATTTAAAATTATATTCATTATTAAATTTGATCTATTTTGATTAAATTTTGAACAGTCATAAAGTATATGTAAAAACGTTTGTGTTGTCTGTGTGTAGCAAGTACACTTGTCATTGTCTTTGAATTTTAAATCTTGTTAAATAATGTCCTGTCTGCCCATGTTCCGTTAGAAATTGTGTGCATTTGTGATGGTGACTCTTGAGTTGTAGCTGTTGTCAGTTATATTAAATATCCTCTTTGTGCAACTACGACTGATTGGGTCGAGTTACTTTCCACACTTTTCTAGCCAGTTAGTAGAGTTCGTAACTAAATAGATTCATATGGCCTCATAAGAAAATTTAACTAGGCACTCTAGGGTTACCATATGAGTTCAAGCCTTAACCCACATTGCTAGCACGAGCCCCAATAGAATGAAATCATGAGATAGTTATTAATTCATGACATAAATCCTGATATTTACGCTGCTACAAAATATTTCCCAATTCAAAAAGTAAATTGTTAATATGTCCACATATCTCATAAGAACCAACTAAATCCTCACAACTCTGTGAGCTACTTCTATCTACTATTCATCAACTCATTTATTAAAACTCTTCGCCTAGTTAAAATTAGTAAATAATTAACAGTACACGCAACATTATCCTAGCTACAGCCACAATTGGCGTCTTCGTTATCAGAAGGATAACTATTGTAGGTGGCAGTTAATAAGTTTAAGTGATATTAATCTCCTGATGTGTCTCCACTTGAAGCGAAACATGTCGAGTTTTGGAAAAAGTATTAAGAGGAGATATTGTTCTTTTCTATTGATCTTGAGCCAATATATTCTCAATTTAAATTGAGTCACAACTTCAATAATATGAAATCTGCTTAATTTAAGCAACTCCTATAAAACTGAATGTTGTCCATTATATTCAATGTCACTTATAAATCATAATGAGAATATTTAAATTAGCACCTTAGAGTATTATTGGTTGAAGAAAAAAAAAGTCCGTGGGGCTGCATAACTAACTAGATTTCCCTCGTTAAGTTATACAATAGATAAATCTCCATAAGAGAGACAAACAGTTACGGAAACGGCCGAACAAGCTTTCGGGGGATATGAATAGAAGCGACCTTAGCCGATGTAATCTCGACCGTTATCAGCACACACTTAATAAAAATGCAAATATCTCGGTTAATATTCAAGATAGAGAATAAATGTAGTCACAATATTTATAGTAAATTTAATTTTCTATAATATTGGTTCTATACAATTTTTCGATCCGACGTATAGTAACGGAGATATTTCGTATTTTCGAAATTCCGCCCTCTAATCCCCACCCCCTCCCACTTGTCCGATTTCAGCTGTTAACGAACTTGATCTTTCTTTATAAAACATAAAACGATTAAATGCCGAGTTTGGTGACCATTAAACAAAAATTGCGACCACTAGAGTGTTAACACTCATATATATATATATATTACTACTCTAAGTTTAAACGGACCTCATTTTCGTCATCTCCTGGGATCGATGGACATCTGAAATTTTTTTTCGAAAATCGCGTCATGAGTACGACCTCAATAGCTGATTTCCCTTAAGGGAAATCTGTTAAAATTAAATTTAAAAATTTATTCGGTAAGACTAAAATTTATATCTATTAATATTTCAACAAGAATAAGTTATAATAGATGAGAATGGGGGATAACAAGAGCAGTGGCCGAACACACATAAGAGTTAGGGCATATCTTGAGGTGAACTTATGTGGCTTTAATTTCAACATTTCTGGCACTAATTTAGCGGTGGGGAGATAGGGATAGAGAGGCTTCTCTCTAGATCAACAGGGCTAAGTTTAATTTGTGCTCCAGGATTTGTGTTGTGTGGAGCTACAGCTTGGCTTTGACAACCACCATCTCTCTCTCTCTCTCTCTCTCTCTCTCTCTCTCTCTCTCTCTCTCTCTCTCTCTCTCTCTCTCTCTCTCTCTCACTCACTCTCCTTGTATCTTAACTCTTTGTCCCTATGCTTTAATTGTCTGCCCAATCTCCCTTTGTTCCGATCCTTTACTACATACCTTAGCTTTGTAATACTTGAACGGTATTCTGCTGTTGCCCTTTTTCTAATTACAAATAAAGAATGCTCTCTGCTTCACCAACAAACAAATTTTATAGCTCTAAGAAACTTGTTCATGAGGTACTCATCTGGAGTTTTATAACTCGTAATATCAATACTGGCATTCCAAGTTGTAGCCACAGGGTAGTCGAATCACCAGTATTAATAATACATACTATTATCAAATCTATGCAGTCATTATTTACTAATCACTGAGTATACCTGGTACATTAATTCGATGTGAGGTCAGAATCTTCAATCGCGTCAAATGTTGTACATCTAAAGTATTTATTTCGACGGGCTTGAAAATGCCTCTCATCGAAAGCCCTTGGCTAGATGATATGGCAATAATGACTGTGCCGATATATTTGACTATATTAATAGAACACGTTTTTACTACTTTCAAGATTATGTGGCATTTGATGAACAAAGGCGAGAAAGCTTTATAGGTACAGTGAGGCTGAAAAATGAAATATCTTTTGAAGAAATGTAAATTTTGAGATTATGAAAAAGTTTGTTAAAAAAACCTTAAGTATTACCAGTGAACAAGAAGCACCTGTAATTATTTTACTATTGCTAATATTTAAAACAAAATTGAGATCCCTTTTGGCATGTTCTAAAACGTCAGTCTTTTTGGATTTAATAAAGGGCTAAAATATGTTGTGCCTCACCTTTCTGAAAGTACCATAGTTTTGATAGATAAGCTAACTTATTATACGCGAACAGTAATTCTAAAAAAAAAACATCATATATTCAAAGCTTTTGATAAACCCACTAACAGTTTCGTTCTGAATAAATCAGAGTGTCTAAGCGGTAGTGATCATTATAATTGTTCACAAATTACCAATAATAGTCCAGATTGTTCTGAAGACCACACACAGAAAGAAATTTGTGGTTTGAAGATAGTCTACAATTATCTGTTCCTCGTTATCATACAGTAAAAATACTAGATGGAAGTAAGAGCTTATCAGCCCTT
>CM032229.1:100672500-100845000 GCA_019009955.1 Riptortus pedestris
ATATATATATATATATATATATATATATATATATACATTTATTTATTTATTTTTTTATTATTCACCCCACATACACTCGATGTTTTTATATTTAACCATCTCTTTAATTAACATTATCAAAGGTTTTTAAATAATAATTTAACGTAAATGTTATATTAGAATTTGTAAATATAACTTAAAGATGTAGACAAATTTAGATAAATTGTCTAAACTGGTTAATGATATAAATGAGAAAGAAAATATTAAACATACAGAATTAATATGATTTTCTACATATTTTAACTTTCCTCTCAAGAGACCTTTAAAAAATATATATTTATAAGCCTTTCATATCCTAGTGAGTTATTTTCAGTAATGGCAATAGTTGAATTACGCCCCTTTCTTCAATATTGAATTCAATTGAAAAATAAATTTTTAACAAATCTTTTATGTCAAAAATGGGAGCTGTCAACAAAAGATGACAAAACACTTTATGAATGCAACAACTTGGGGCGTATAACGAAATAAATTATGGAGACAAACGTGTTGACGCCTTATTAAAAATTCATCAGTTTGGAGTTAATTTTTCATGAAACTGATGAAGAGGGGGAAAAAAGTTTTTAGACGTATTTAAACATTGAAAAAGGCAAGTTGAAGGTTTTCCATCAGAGGGAGGGTGGATGAGCACATGCAGGGCACATTAGTAGGGGCTGTTTGTTTTTCATAAAGTACTCTCTTATCAGCTCGCATGCTCTGTCTGGGGCTGGAATAATTAATCCTTGTCAGCAGGAACACATTTTTAGGCGGGTGTACCTCCCTCACTTCCACTCGCTACTTACATATTTTCCATTCTCTTTACCCTAGTCTCATCACATCAACAAAAACGCTCACTTGATAATGTCATTCATGGCTCAGTCCAATAAATATTTTTACTTATGTGACGCAATACTACAGAGAGCACTATATTTATTTTCAGTTCAAATATTATATTGTACAAAGAATCCCGCTATTTTACTAATGTATGTGGAATCAGGTATTGATTTTCATACAAATTTACGTTTTCACTGATCCCAACTAGAAGAGGACGAAATTTGATTGGCTCAAATCAATGTACGTTCACAATCATGCTTATTTGCAGCGGTATCGGATCGTCACAAAAATTCATACTTAACCAAGTCATGTGAAACTAAAGGTGAATTTCGTTAATTGCGGACTTTCGACACATATGATTAGGGATTTCGATGAAATTCAAGTCGATACATTTTTAACATATCTCATTGGTTCGAAATGAAAAATTGATGAAGTAATCTCGGAGTTATAAAGTAATTATGTAATTTTTCCTATTTGTATTACTCAGCTCTCAGCCTATGGTAAACAAACAACCCTAAGACCAACAAGAAGTAGTGGTAGAATATGTGGTTACGTCATTATTAAAAAATCTACATGAGGAAAATTTCTTTGGGTAACAAACTCCGTGATTGACTTATTTTTCGAGGATACACGTGTTATTGCTGTCATATTTCAATTGAAAGACTAAAATTCACTTAATGCCACTAAGGCTCAGTATGAGTTATGTACAGCTTTACCTACCTCCCTTTTCAAAAAGTGAGATGGTAGGAACGAATATTTGAAATCGCATGTCTTTGAATCTTAGTTTCCAAATAATTTTGAAAGTTAAAATATATTCCTATAGACATTATATAAGCATCAACTAAAATAAATTTTCGTGGTTGGAAATATTTATCTTAAACTTCTACTTAAAAAGCCTTTTCCTCCAGGCCATACAGATAATAATATAAGAACTACATCAGTTTTGATACATCGTTAATTTGGTATTTAAATTACAAATTATTAATTTAAAAAGTACATAATTTTCAAGTTCTAAATAAATAAAAGTGGCACATTATTAATTGGAAGTATATAATATCCCATATTCCAAATAAATAAAAGAGGCTAAGCTTAGCGTTGTAAGTTAATGCATTGGTCTTACTTCTCACATGGTAAACCTAGATTGGCGAATTCAATTCCCACCTGGGCAATGGGGATTTTTTAATATTTATTTATGTCCACTTTATGCTACTTTGGCTAATTGGCACTTTATGGGAATTTATTTAGTGATGAACTCATTAAACAATATCTTTAGTCCTACCGTGGATAGAAAAGATGATCTGTAGATAACCCGTCTCAACTAGTCATAGTAGCACAAAATGGGCTTTAATTAATAATAGACAAATAAAAAAAGAATTTATTTTAGAATTATTTGTTTTGTAGATTCATTGTTGTCATCTCTACCATGAAATACCATAAAATACTCACTCACCAGCTACAAAAATACAGGGACCAATCACAAACCCATGAAACCCAACTTAACAGAAGTACCTACTAAAACTCATTTAAAATACCTAATTGCTAGTGGAAAGATCAAATAGAAAAGAAAAAATTGGCAATACGTACTAAGAAAATAACATATGTTAAATAAAGCTTTTCACATCAAGGCTGTTATTTGGCTACAAGCAAAGACAATCAGTCCAGCTGCTGTGGCATACAGAAATTAGCTAAGAAATTCAAATTCAATAAGATATGTCTGTTAAAATTAAAGCGATAAATCATTTAAAATAGGGAATAAGTTCTGTAAAGAAGGGTTGTTTATGGGTTATAAATGCTTCTCCCTAAGACCAAACACATTATTGATAATTGTTGAATGTCAGAATAAAGCCACTACATTCAATTACCAATTTTATCTTACATTTAATATTTATAATACTATATATTTATTGTATATTATACAGGCTTGAGTATTAGATCACCACAACTGGAAATGCACACCGTGTCTATGGAAAGATTGTCATATTTCAGACAACTCGTATAATTTCGGGGTTGTTTTGGCCATATACTTGAGGGGTAAGACGTACCAGGAACCCCTACTCGTGTTGTCATGATCAGTACCCCATCCAGAACAAAGTCAATTACCCAGAGAATGGGGGCTGTTATTGGATGCTATTCTCAAGCAAACGCATCTATGTACGTGAATCCAGACCATCATTCTTGTTTGCAGGGGAAATCGTTCTGTCAGGACCATGTGTTTCCTGGCAGGACATCTCCCTGTCACAAACCATATTTCCTTCTTGGATAGCAAAGTCTAACGACGAAACTTGGATTGGTGCAGCGATAATATAACGTATAAAGACAATTTTTTTTTTATAATTATGTTAATGAACAAATAAATAATAGTCTCTGATACAAGAGTTAAAGACCACCGAGTATGAGTGATAACGCTTTATAAATAAGGCAAACAAATGATTCCTGTTACGGTATTTACTTTATTGTAGGCATAAGTTGTTTATTTTAGATTATATGTTCAAAATAACATCGTTAGCTAAACTCTACCTCTTTTCCCCAAACCTTTCGATATTTCATACAGTTGAGTGGTCGACGTTTGTGGCTAATAGATAGACATTTGTCCCAGAAAACGGTGATAAGATAAGTACATAGATTTGTATAACAGTGAGTCCCAGACTCATGCAAAAAATACAACAATATTATATAGAGTAATACGTCGTGAAATTATATAATAGTTATCACCCAGGATACTAAGAAAAGTCAGTCACGCAGGGGCTGCGGTAACTAAGCTGATTTTCCATGTGCGTCACGTATTTGCATTTATCTCAAAACGTAATTCAATGAGAACAATATTTGGTATTTAAGCTTCAAATAATGTGCTTCATAATATATCAGCTTATTTTTAATATAAAATGAGTAGGAGTGGGGGTTTACCGGAGGCCGAAAACTAAAATATGCATCTCGGTTAATAATCAAGATAATGAAAAAACGTACATAACAACATTTATAGAACCTGATGGAAATTGTCGATATTGCCATAATAACGAATATATTTTGAATTTTCGAAATTCCACACTCACACAAACACACACACACACACACACACACATATATATATATATATATATATATATATATATATATATATATATATATATATATATATGTGTGTGTGTGTGTATGTGTGTGTAAATAGATATATAAAGTATTGAACGGACCTCATTTTCGTCATCTACTAGGTAAGATCGATGGACTGTTGAACAAATAATTTGAATATCCCATCTTGAGTACAACCTCAATAGCTGATTTCCTCTAAGGAAAATCTGCTAAAACTTCGTATTTATTATTTATTTTTTAATATGTTTATTTATTATTTACTTATGACTAATGAATTGCTATCTTCAGGTTTTATAAAGAATAGTAATGCACCTTTCGGTGTGGTTCTCACAGGGAATAGGTTCTTACCTAAGATTACTTGGCTCCAATTTCGTCAAGATGCAGATATATTGATTCGGGGAGGAAAATTCATTTCTCATTTTGTTAAAAGACAATTCCCTGAAGCGTTCGAGTAGGTACATAAAAGGATAATGAAGATTAATACCGAACTAACGGAGCTTCAAGTCAAATTTGATAATATGTCTGGTAATAAAAAGGAACAGCCTCGATAGTTGGGAGATATCAAAATAAATAAAGCCTGTAGAATATCTAAATTTGAAATACAATAACCAAAAACGGTAAAAAATATATAACGAAATCGTTCTATTTGTAATTACTAACCTCGGCCTGATGTAGGATTCAATTCGGTACAGGATGCAAATCCCCTAAAGCTTCCTCGTTAAGAGTTAAAACTCCACCACATCCTCTTGCTGACTATTTCCGTAGTTAAGTGATCAACTTAAACTAAGTTTAGTAAGCTTAGTTGGCTGTATATTATCGAGCAGTAAACAAACTAGATTGCTGACCGGGCAGTAGATAAATTTCCTTCCCTTACCAACCCTCCGCAACAAGCCTCCCAGACCCATGACAACCTTACTCCCAACCAATCGATTTATTAACTAATTATTATTAGTCAATTCTTTAATTTAAAAATGATATTTTGTCTTTTCATTAATATTTAATTATTTTGTGTAATGATATGATTTCGAGGAAAGTCAAATCTATACATTTTTAGCAGATTTCCCTTAAGGGAAATCAGGTATTGAGATCGTACTCGTGACGCGATTTTCGAATTCTTTCTTCAAATGTCCAGCGCTCCTACCTAGGAGATGACGAAAATGAGGTCCGTTCAAAACTGTATGTATACACACACACACACACATATATATATATATATATATAGGTAGATAGATCGCAATTATTATTTAATCGTTACCAAACTCGATATTTAGTCGTTTTATGTAAAAAAAAGATCACGTTCGTTAACAGCTAAAATTGGTCAGGGGGGAGGGGGCTCACAGGGATGGAATTTCGAAAATTCGAATTTCGTGCGTTACGATACGTCTTCTTGAAAAATTGTATAGAAAAAATGTATTACAAATTAAATTTCCTAAAAATATTGTGCTATACATATTTTCCGTACAATGAGTATTAAAGATATTTCGATTTTATGGTTTTCCGCTTTCAGTACACCTCCAGCCCTACTAGAGTTATTAATAAGCTGTCATATCATGAACCACATCATTACAAGGCTAAATGCCAAATATTGTTTTCAGCAAACCTTAAAGGTTATACGAAATACAAACAGAAAAGTCCTGTTGACCCACCCCCTCCTTTTGTTGATGGATTACTAAAATCTGACTGATGGAGGTAGAAATTATTCTGATTCATTACAATTTACTCCACTAGCTATAGTAAATAGTTTTCAATTGAATTAGTATGTTATATTCTGATATATTTCATTAATTGTTCATCATTCCGGTATAGGCGTTACGAAGTTGCCTGCCCTGTTTGTTTACAAATCAGACGCTTTCCGTAGTAAATATCATTAACTTGTAAAGTGACCGAATGATTTCTTATTACCGTATGTATTTATTCCCTTGACATTGACGGTGGTGTTACCAGTATGTAGATTTTTCTGTTGTAAAGCCGTGGAAAATCAGCTTAGCATACGCAGCCCCTGCGTGACGGAGTTTTTACATATCTCATTGCTTCGAAATGAGAAATCGATGAAGTAATTTAGGAGTTAAAAAGTAATTATATATATTTTTTTCTATTTGTATTATCGAGCTCTCAGCCTACAATAGACGAACGACTCTAAGGCCAACACGAAGTAGTGGTATAATGGGAGGTTACGACATTAGTAAAATATCCACAAGCGGGAAATATCCATAGTTTAAACACTACATGATTGACATGTTTTTCAAGGCTACACATGTTTATTACACTGTTATATTTCAATAAAAAACCTAAAATTCACTTAATGCCATACCACTAAGGGTCAGTATGGTTTATCAATCGGTTTACCAACCTCCCTTATCAAGCTTTAGTCACTAAGCAAGGTAAAACAGTTTGTAAGTATTATCAAAAGAACGGTCGTAGATACGAATATTTAAAATCGCCTGACCTTAAATCTTAGTTTCTAAGTTATTTTAGAAGTTAAAATATATTCCTAAAACTTTAAGATTAACATTTAACATGTAAGTTTCAACTAAGATAAAATTT
The DNA here is from genome assembly GCA_019009955.1 of Riptortus pedestris. Lineage (NCBI taxonomy): Eukaryota > Metazoa > Arthropoda > Insecta > Hemiptera > Alydidae > Riptortus > Riptortus pedestris. Next base: position 100,678,981 of record CM032229.1, read on the forward strand.
CGTGTTTGGAAATATTAATCATTTACTTCAATTTAAAAAGCCTTTTACTTCAAGCCGTCCCATCATAAGTGCTCAATGATACAGAAAATAATATAAAACTTGCATTAATTTGGTTAATTACCCTTAATTTGGTATGACACATTTTTAATTGTAACTACATAATATGTATTGATATCCTTCAGAGTGTTCAGTAGAAGGGGAAATTTCGGGACAACCACGGCAGGTCACTTTGTCTCCCAACCATCATCTAATTCCCTACTGGATCTCCGGTAAAAAAAAAAAAAATTAAAAAAATGTATTGATATGTAAGAGGTTCCAATTTAAGTAGAATATATCCAAAACATTTCGTTGAAAGACTCTCATATTATAAAGCCACATGTTTTCCAAGACTCATAGTAAGTCATGCATTGAACATCAACGCTACTCGTGTAGCTCTTCTTGAATAACCAAAAATTATCAAGGAACTACTCTGCCGTGAGCAGAAGCAAGACCCTATCAACAAGTAATATCAAAATTTTGGCACGATAACAGCTTTCTGTGAACATACCAATACGATGCACCTACTTACGCTTTCAAGGTTCCAAATTTAATTTGCAGTGCTCTTCTTTTCCAGTCCCTCAGTTTCTCTGCCCCTTTTGTAAAAGTACACATTCCACTGCCTTACATGACCGTAAGGGGAAGTCATCGTAATTCATACTATTACTTGTGCTTTTAAATAAAACGAATTTCTGCGGAACAAACAAGAATCTGGACCCCGCAATTATCCTCCATCTAATGCTATATTCTTGTTTATTGCACCCAGATACCATTCCTTTCATATTTTTGATATGAACATACGACTTCCCTGGTCTTTCTTTACGATTTCATGCACTCGTCTCAATTCACTAAATACTAATTCCAGTGCTTATACTATGGCACCGGCTAATACAGCCTTTAATCAGCAAATAATTTATATACTGTAGGCATTGATGTTGGTCAACCTTCACTCCGGTATGCTAGGAACAGATAAAGTTCACTTCTTTAGATTGCTTATTCAGGGATATGATTAAAAACCTGTGATATCGGGTCTGCTTTCCTAGGGACGCAACGATATCAAAGATACCTACACTGAACTAAAAGAAAATTCGTCTTATTACTATCCTCGTCAATATGTCGTACTCGGTATTCGATTTTATTATACCTCGAGTAAACTTTACTTGTCTACACTCTTACAAGCCTGTCGGAAATCGATAAGGAGGGGATGACAAATAATAACATGCACTTATGTCTTCTCCAGCATGACCTGATGATACTACATCAATGACGGAGACACACAAGCGCAATCTAAATTCAGAATGTTTATTATACTAGCCTATACCTTTAAAATATGAAATGAAAACAGGTTTTCATAAAAGAAAATTAGTTATTACAGAAAATATATTGACTCTCTCGGGAAGTGCATCAGTTAGAGTGGCCTATCGCTCATTAATAAATTATAAATCGATAGACTATTAATCGAACTAGAAAGTAAACTTGAGGAGAGCTTAGCTCAGTGAGGCTGTGGAGTTTATTTGTTGTTAGATAAGCGTGATCTGCGGTCTTTGGATTAAAGCACCTGTATATCAAGGTTTCGCAGGTCCTTATGTAAATATGTCGGGGGCAGTCTCATATCTCGCCCTTATTATGGAAATTGTTAATTCTACAAGTACAAATAAACTCTTGACTAATGGCTCTGCCCTTTATAGTTAATTTTGCAATCGTTTAACTCACGGGGCGCAAAAAAAGCGAAATGAAGTATAGCAGGTGTGTCAAGCTGATAAACATGGTAATAATCCTAATATATTCACTGCGTCAAATTAATTTAGCATATTATCTGAGTAATGAACTGCATAGAAATCTGGTAAATTTATTCTTTGGTCCACAAGTATACTTCCACAATTTTAAGGAACAGTAAAATATAATTTAACAACTGTAAAAGTTTTTTAATAGACGATTTTAATGACCGTATTCTTTTACATTACAATATGGTGATATAGAAAATGATAGTTAAAATAAATTTATTGCCAAAGCTTCGGAACAATTAATTCCCGTAATTAGGAACTATAACAAAGAATCGACCAAAAATAAAAGATAGGAATAATATCACAGTATACTTAAAGCAAAATACACTACAGGAAATGTATGGTTTTTCGAATCCTTCATTTATATTAAAAAAAATAAAATTTTACTTATAAATGATACAAATTATTGTTTTGCTTTTTGAATTTTCAATTATGTTTTAAGATCCTTTTGTAACAAAATGCGTTGTTCTGAAATATTGATAATATAGGTTTTTAAATAACACTCTTTTTATCATCCGTTCTCTTATAATACAATAACGTTAATGAAAATGCAGTTCAATAGGATATTCTGTTTTGTTTTTTTTGTTTTTTCTAAATTTTACCAACGGTTCGTTTGCACACATCACACACACACACACACACACACACACACATCCTTTATATTTTCCCAGTAAGTTTAGCAGTTAACCACGAATGAACAGGAACTATTTCTAGATGGTGTGGCTTGTGGCCAGGAGAGTGATCTGCTAGTAGTCATTGATTTATATGTGCTTAACCTTATTTACAATTCTATGATTGATGATGGACCTCCATCACTCATACGTACCTAAAGCGCCTTAGTGTTGAAATTTGATGTTAGGAAACTATAGGCAGTCTCCAGCAGTAATCTTGGGATTTTGAAACTCATAAGCGGAAAAAAGGAGAAAATTTCATCAATGGGCTCAAAGTGAACAGTGATAAATGCCGTCAATTGTAGGGCATTAGTTTTTGGAGAAGAAAAATAAATCAGCAATTGAGCTCAGGGCGCGATGTTCAAGACATTCTTCAATTTCTCATCGATCCACCCAATATGATGACGAAAATTAGGTCCAACCAAATATACATTGGTTTATGGAGGACATTAGCAAAATATGGCTCAATATTAAGGCTCAGCTTATTGTTTGTGTGGATATTAGTAAAAAATTATTTGTGTGTTAAATTTTTATTAGATTATTATTATTTATCCTATGGAGTAAAACTAAAGTTCGAGTTCTCTAACGATCAAATTGCAGAAGAAAGAGTATGGATATTCAAAATGGATAAAACTTATCTCAGTTGTCACAAATAAGTCGGATCAAGAAATGTTAAATAACCAATTTTATAAATAAGTTAATTCCCTGCAATTGTAAGTTTATAATTCTTCTGTAATTTTCAATTCCTACTCATACGATTTTCATCAAAGGTACGGTATTACTAATTGTCTGATTTCAAAATGTATTTTCACGATTTGTTTTAAAGGATTCTTTTAGATAAAAAGTTGAGGGCGTGATGTCGTCTTTCAAGGATAATTCCTTAGTATATGATGTACATGAGAAATACTTTCACATAGAATTAGATCTCTACTTAGAATTATTATTATTATTTATTAACGTCCACTTTTTTCAACTTAGGCTAATTGGGACGAGTTCTCTACAGGTTAGCACCCTTTTCTAGCCAGGGTGGGATATTAAGATGTTATTTAATGAATTTCGTGTCTAAATAATTTCCTTTGCCCAGGAGAGAATCGAAATCGTCACTCTAGGTTTACCATATGAGATAAAGGTCAACGCTTTAACTCGCATGGCTAACCGGAGCCCCTACTTAGAGCTAGAATTTGATTAATAGCATGCATTTTTTCTCTTACATAAAAAAATAAACTCAAATGCTTATAATTTTGATGATTGTATAGGAATATAATGTTTGGATTGCAGAACATCCCAAAGTTACGATGTTTTACAACACTGTTTTATGTATTCATGAATCAACAAATAGATAATTGAATTTTTAATGCTTTCGATTAAAGTTAATTTTCGATTTATAAAAGTCTATTTTCAGATTTTAATTCCACTTCCCCTCGGCAGAATAAAGTACTCGTCCTCCTCCAGGGGATATCGGGTTCTAAACTTCTTAATCCTTTCCTTCTTGAGACTGTCTCATAGATAAAAAGTTCCCTCCTCTTCACGAACAAAGTCCTGTAAATAAATAATTCTAAGCCTCCAGGATTTGTGACTACCCTCTTCTTAATTCCTTTGACGTCCTGTCGATCCGAGGTGCGGACGTTAAATGGATAAACTCTCCCTTAGTCCTCTCCCGACTGTTGTGCTAAGTATTTAACAGCTGAGAGGGATTTACTTTGTTGCCGAATAACCCTTTCCCGTGTTCAATCTTCACCCGTCGTTTATCTGACACACTTTTTGATGTGACAATACTACACTTTCGGTTGACTCGCAACACAACTAATCCAACTTCAGAGATAGAGAAACATTCACCTTTCAAATTCATAGTCAAAAGGCATTTTAGTTATAAATGCTTCTGTTTTTCTGGCAGCTTTGAACAAAGGCCAGTGTATAAAGCTCTCACGGAACAATCGGAATATTATAACCCTACCGATCTTCGTGGGAAATACTTCCTTAAACCCAGTTGTATGAGAATTTGCAAGTCCAATGAGTACTTATCAAAAATAAACTATTGAAAACTTATATTATTTTAAAATCTGAAGAAAATAAAAATATTTAGAAACATATTTTAGAAATTTACGACTTAAATTGCGGGAAACTCACAACAAAGGAGTCATGGTTTACGTCACCAAGTTTTAAAACAATAGGTGTTGTACACATTTATAATATTATAAATTTTCTATTCATTATAGACCTAAAGAAAATATTCGTATAGACATAATAAAAATGTATATGCATTCAAACATTAAAGTTTCAGACACAAAAAAAAGTCTGGTATTTAAGATTATTTTTCAATTTTTTTGAGCCAGTCAGTGGTGGTACAATTCAATTTCAGTGGATCTGAATGCAAAGATCGGTGTTTCACAAAAATGTTTATTTATGTTTTTGTTAATTTTAGGCCTGCCAAGCGTAGGTAAACAGTGTAAAACATTTTTCAAACGATAGTTAACACCAATTTACATTCAAGATCGATTTTCCGTCTAAATATTGAAAATGTTAAACGTAGCACCAAACAGTGTAAACAGTTCTCCTACAAGGGTAATTTATTTGAAATCGTTGAATTAGCACATTTCTAAGGGGATCTTAAGAGAAATCAGCTATCGAAGCTGAGCTGATGACGCGATTTTAGTAGCATTTCTTTAAATATTCATGGAGTCGTATATACGGGTATATATATTACAAGTAACACAAATGAAGCTTTTAAGGTGGAAGTCAAAGTTTCAAAATTCATAAATGTGTGTAAGGATTTAAGAGAAAAATTGTTGATCTAAACAAATTTTGTTCTTTACGTTTTTGGTTTTTTTTTTTCGATATAACCAGTAGTAACAAATATACTGATGAGTAGCCATTTCCTTCAACAATCCCCACCGCGAAGTTTAAATAGAAAATCAGTCAAACCTTTAAGTTATATATATATATATGGTATGTGTGTACCAATTATCGTTCTAGTGGCTTCCAATGTCGTTTGCTCATTAGCAAACTAAAAAAATAAATAAATCAAAAAATCCTATTCTTCAATGGCTACAATGGGACTGGGGAAAGTGAGGAAATTTGAAACAGCAAATATCAGAATTATTATGAGCCTGATGAAATAGGTTAATTGGTGAAGATCCAGAATTTCGCAAATATGCATTTGAGAGACGAATGGTTCTTTGCAGAGTATTGGGCATAGGTGTAGATCGTGGTTTACTTTTTTCGATATGTGATCCCTCAAGTCAGTAAAATGAACTAACCAATGTTACTTTACATACAGGGGGCTCAGGTTGGCCGTGTGAGTTAAGGCGTTCGTCTTAATCTCCTAGGTAGACCTACGTCCCCTAGGTAGACCTAGAGTGGTGGGTTCGATTCCCGCCCTGGGCAGTAGAAATTTATTTATTGACGGACTCATTAAATAAACTCCTTAGGCCCACCCTGACCAGAATTTGGCCGTAACTTGTAGATAATCCGTCCCGATTAGTAGCATAAAGTGGACGTAAATAATAATATACAATAAAAATTTACATTCAATTTCTTAGGATCCCCATTAGAGGCCTGCAAGTCCGACTCGGAATTTGCCACTTTGCATTTGAACTACCAAAATGAAAACAGAAAAGCTTGATGAACACTTTGCTTCAATCAGGAGATGAATGATTGATTTTTTATCAATGCAATACAGATGTTTATTTCATTGATTTGTGATGAAACTCCATTCTTACTGGAATATCGTTATAGAACAGCTTTAAAAGCGTAGGTAGCACGTTGGCACTGATGTTACTGACTTAGGAACGTTTTAGACACTAAAACAGCCATAGTAGATTCTTTCTTATATATTATAATTTATGGCTTGTTAGTTAAGTTTAAAGAAGTTCCATTTCTTTAACAACAAGGCAAACTTGACGAGGCATGCAGTCACATGACATACCTCACCGACTGCAATAAATCCACCTTAAGTATAACATAAATATCTGAGGAGCCACCCTCTTCCGACCGGACCCCACCGTGAAATGTTGAATATTTGAACAAAAGCCTAATGCGAACGAGTGAGGGGAATACATTCGGACCGCCATGTTTGGTGAGGTGTGTTGGCCGTTTATTCCGCGTAGCTTCACTCCTTCCTGGGGGGCAGCCCCTACTATGTGCTAACTTTGAGCAGCCACCTGGATAAATGCTGAATCAAGTTTAATTGTGATTACCTTATCAGAAGCTGTATCGCCCCTCCCTTGTGATAGCTCTTGCAAGTTTCGGCTTGTTTAATTGATTCGTTCAGAAGACATTACAAGCGCTAGGATTGCCAGTACTTTATGCAAACATTGCAATATGACGGTAGTAATAATAATTCTGTTACGCATGTACTGCGTAAACTAAGCGACTATCCCACTTGCTGCGCTGTTCAAGTCATTCCACACTCTCACAATAAAACGCCTATTAAATGACACAGGTGCTGCCTTCATCATTTTTTGTAGAAAATAAAACTAATGATGTTATAAAATGTAAAGAATTTAAATTAGGCAACCATTGTTCTAATAACCAGGCAGAAATTATTGCCGTCTTACAGGCTCTAAAGTATGTAAATTAAATGGACATGAAACCAAACACTTACATTCTACTACATACATACAGTCAAATGCTTTTACACAAACTAGACAACATAAAAAACCACGACGAACATATAGAACAAATACGTCATAATAAAACACAATTAAAAAAAAAAAAAACTGACTTTCATTCATTTCAAATGGATCAACGCCCATGCAGGAATTTTGGACTATGAAATAGTCGATATCCAAACCAAAAGTGACTCTAAAAGAAGCGAAGGAGGTAATTTACAATAACATTACTCCAACTGTGTTATAATCTTTAGTAAGAGAGAAAAGTATTAATTTGTGCTTCCATAAAACAGATAAAGGATTGCATCTAAAACTATATACCCCTGTTTTAAAAACCAATATCTCGCTGTCCCAACAGACATTTTATCTAACAAAAAAACTAGGAACTAGTACAAGGAAATAAAAACTCTTAATTACACAGATTCAAACTTACTGACTCAAATACTTGTAAATGCGACAATTGCACTGAACAGACATTCACCCACCTGATTTATGAATGTAGACTGACTCAAGGCATACAAAGACAGTTAAAGACTAATATTCCCGCATGGCTTATCAGTCCTGATATTTTATTTTCAAAAAAACCCTAAATTTATTAAAAGCAATAACCTATGATATTCTTAAGCTGAGAGAGGAAAAGATAATATAATATTAATATTATGTATTTTTTATTAATTATTTAATTGTGTTCCTTAATTGCCCTTATTTGATGTTTTTTGTCAAGTTTAATTTCATATTCTTATTTACATTTTTAATGTGTGTATAAATTATTATATAAAAATTGTTAAATGTTTTGACAAAATGCGCATATAATGAAATATGCATGGGATGTACAGAAAATAAAATCCCTCCACATAGGGTAACTATGTAGAGGAAATACATAAAAAAAAAGTTAATTGATACAGTAGCTATAAATGAATATAGCATGAGTCCAAGAAGGGTTCAAGGTGCTGAGATTTAAAAAATAAAAATATTTCGGTTAATATTCAAATTATATAAAAAAATGTATAGAACAACCTTTGTTGACAGTACATTTTCTACTAGATTGACCGAATATCATAGTTTGTATTCCGTCCCTTCTCTAAGCCCCCACTCAGATGAATAAAATAGATGGTATTTATGGTTAAAAAGACGATTCGTGATATATTAATTTATTAATCATGAGACTTCAGTGAGAGTGCGTATTTACTAAGGCTCAAAAATAAGAAATGCAAATATCTATGCTATTAGTGGAGTTACAAAATCAACAGCTTTCATTAGTGGCTTTAAATAATATATAAACTCAAAGTCGCTAATAAACAATTAACAAATGTAAACTGCAGTGATTGCCTGGTGATTACTGAGGTCTTGTTTGAATAAATAATTTTCTACAGGAAATAAACTGTAGGCCTATAGTTTCAATAGAAGTGTGACATTCAGTTCCAATGGAATGTACACTCAAAAAGCTAGCGATTTCAAAGATTTCCATGAAGGAGCGATCGGGAAAGAGTAGATGTCAGGTTGAATATAGAACAGCTCATTTATTTAGTCTTTTTATCCTCTTCGAGCACAGGCCCCGTCATCAGGGGCTCTAAAACAAAATTGAAAATACTCGAAAATCTGCATGATATAAAAATACTAAACTATGCTATACATATCATATGTAAATTAACAATCAATGCGCATATAAAACGATGACATAATCGAGTACTCCTCAATGGGGAATGGTTTTATATATATATATATATATATATATATATATATATATATATATATATATATATATATATAACTGCAATCTCCATTTGGGATATAATAAAAAGTTGAAAAGTTTTCAAATATTGAGCAAACAAAGAATCATTTCGAAAAAGAGCAAAAATATGTAATAAAAATTATATATATATATATATATATATATATATATATATATATATATATATATTCCGTGAAACCAGTGAAATGTGTGGACTATTACAGTAATATGGGTAGCTAAAGATAGCTATAAGATTTTGTTGTAGTGCTAATTCTATTCTTTTGAATTAATTATTGTGTATTATTCATATATGTTTTAGTTCCGAGATTTCGTGACCATTCTATATTAGAAAATAATCTGTCGATGATTCTGAAGCTGAGAAAACAATAAAAAACGTTAATATAAATATAGAGAGCTTACGGCCTATAAGAAGTTTAAAATGCAACTACACTGCGTCTTGTTTTGTATTAAAATTTCATGAAAATGCTTTAACTGCTTCTGGATATTGCACTTTTATTATTTGTAATGTCCAATTGGGATAGGATGTCTATAACACTTTTCTAGACAGTGTTTGAGAGAACAATATTATTTGATTACTTCACCACTAAATGAATTCCTATTAAATACACAGTAATTGAGACCTAGAACTAAAATTAGCAATTGTATTAAGTATAATGATTTAGTGTAATAACTCATTATTCATTGGAAAATACGATAAGAATTGGGGGATAATGTACAGGGTCTTTCAACAAGAATGAACCGACTTCATGAAGCTATATCTTATTCACAGACAGTAATACAAGATTCCAATAAAGACACATGTATTTAACCGGTGTTGAAGTTTTATGGTGTAATCATCATCATCATCATGTTCCATATCTAGCATCACATTACGTGTTCTGCTGCGATGCTGGTGTAAAGCACCATAAAGCTTTGAAAACAGTTCATTCATTTTGAATGACCCTGTATTGTGGTACACTTCTCACAGCTGATACGAAAACATTGGCCTTGAGCTCATTAACAATTCTTTGCCAGTTGCGGGCATTCTGTATATTATATTTAACCTAATATTTCAATTGAAATAGAAAGAGTTTCTATAAGTATGAGATATCAACTCATTCATAATATAAAAAAAGTCCGTCACGCAGGGGCTGCGTAAACTAAGCAGATTTCCCACGTGAAGTTTAACAATAGAGATATCTGCCTAATAATAACAGTAGGTAGGTCTCTAGACCTATTCACGAGGGATGAATAGTTACGGAAACAGCCGTACTAGCTCTCGGTGGATTGTCCCGAACAAAGCCGACTCCTGCCGACTACGCACACAATATAAATGCAAATATCTCGGTTAATATTCAAGATACAGAATAAATGTATAGAACAATATTCATAGTAAATTTAATTTGCAATAAGAGTGATTCTATACAATTCGATCCGACGCATAATAACGGAGATATTTCGAATTTTCAAAAATCCCCCCTCTAAACCCCTCCTCCCACTGGTCCGATTTCAGCCATTAACGAACTTGATCTTTTTTTTTACATAAAACGCTTAAATATGTAGTTTGGTAACGATCAAACAAAAATTGCGACTGCTAGAGCGTTAACAGACAAATATATGTACATATAATTTTGAACGGATCTCATTTTCGTCATCTCCTGGGTAGGATCGATGGACATTTCAGGAAAGTTTTCAAAACTCGCGTCATGAGTACGACCTCAATAGCTGATTTCCTTTGAGGGAAATCTGTTAATACAGTAAGCCATTATTGAAGTGAGACGACAGACAGACAGTGACTAATATTCAGGAGTAATGGCAGACTATTCATTATGCTATGACAAGGAGCTATGTAAATAGAGTGAATGAGCGTGAATGCGGGGAACACTCTCACAAGTTGGTAGAGAGGCTTCCGCTTATTAGGAACCAACCACTAGTAGTTGTTTGCTTCCATATTGTGCAACTTGTTCAAGTTGTCAGCAACAGGAAGGCGAGGCACACTTCAGCTCGTGTCTTTTCAAAACTTACCTCCAGCCCTCCCTTCTCTCGTAACACTCAATATACTTTCTTATAGTTCCACCCATTATATTTTTTAACGATATTATTTATCATCTTACACCTTTCAAATTTTTATATCGCTCGTGAAAAAATATTTCCTCTTAAAATGCACCCTAAATTATTTAAAAAGAAAAACTACAAATACCACTTGGATCAATAATATTATAATAAATAATAAACTATACTTTCCCACCAAGCACCATATATTAGCCCAATTATGCGCAGCAGTAGTTCTTAATGATTGAAAAGCACGAAAATGTGTTTTCCGAATCAGGGAAAGTAAGCCTTCCCATTATATTTTCATTATCGACGCATGATGTAACTAATACAACCAAAGAGCATAATCCGATAACACTACACAGCCATACCTACTGTAACAAAATTATTACAATATATATTCACACATACACACACACACACACACGCACGCACGCGCACACACACACAGGCAAGAACGTTCTGTGTAACCTGTATGTGTGTGTGTGTTTGTGTGTGTGTGTGTGTGTGTGTGTGTGTGTGTGTGTGTGTGTGTGTGTGTGTGTGTGTGTGTGTGTGTGTGTGTGTGTGTGTGTGTGTGTGTGTGTGTGTGTGTGTGTGTGAGTGAGTGAGTGAGAGAGAGAGAGAGAGAGAGAGAGAGAGAGAGAGAGGAGAGAGAGAGGAGAGAGAGAGTAGAATGTAAGAGAATGAAATAACTGATGGAAATAATTTTGACTATTATTGTGCATCGGCTTAGATCGTAATCCTCAGAGATTTGTTTGGTGCCAACAGTTTCCTATGTTCAAGTGAAAGACATGATTTAAGCCAGTGAAGTCTAAATATACATCGGAAGTCCGTATCTTTTTTGTTGTGTGTTTATACCCCAGAAAAGGTGATTTAAAAGTTTCACAACGTTTTTTAACATAATGTGACGAATATGGATACAATAAAATAGGTATGTACTTAAAAATAATAACAAAATGGCTGAAGTTAGTCATTTCCTGCAGTAATTTGGACAACATGCTTTATGGAAGCTTGAAGTGGATTATAACCTCACTGTGTAACAAGAAAGAATAGATTGTAAAAATAATTAAGTAGCATATATATATATATATATATATATATATATATATATATATATATATATATAGCGTATAGATGCTTATCTGGAAATGGGGAAAGGGTCTGAAAATCTGTAGAAGAGTGCTTTGATAGGGTGCTAGGATGAAAGGAATGACATTGAGAATGGAGTTAAGATAAATTATACAATATTGGATTGGATACGAAAGCCAGCTATATAGGAACATCTTCTCCATATGACTATATCTGAGAGCAGATTACATTTGAAAGAACGGGCACAGCCTTTTCTACCAGCAGACCTTTCTTCGTTATTTTTCCATAACGTTTTCTTTTTACCAATCCGTAATCTTTAAGATAACTTAGATATTCTCATCACAAAAACATGTACAACGGTTCTGCCATAAGACCATTTTCTTTGAAGTATCTCAATATATTGCCCTCATTGGATAAAATGAAAATTCAAGCTCAATTGGTTTAAATGATAATAAGTTTGTATTCTGAGAGAATATCAGGATCTAAGCCTCTACCATTACCTGATAAAATTTATAGCTACCAAAATTATTTTTAATTATTATTTGACGGCTTTTAAAAATAAATAATACTACATATTTGGAGCCTTTGTTTGAAGAAAATTATTTTATCTGGATCTATAATGAAAAGCAATGTTAGGGTCACAATGAATAAATTTCACTTTCATAGATTTTGAGCATTTGTTTGAAGAAAGTTATTTTATCTAGATCAATTATGAAAAGCAATGTCCGGGTCACAATGAATAAATTTCACATTCATAGATTTTGAGCATTTGTTTGAAGAAAGTTATTTTATCTAGACCAATTATGAAAAGCAATGTTCGGGTCACAATGAATCAATTTCACATTCATAGATTTTGAGCTTTTGTTTGAAGAAAGTTATTTTATCTGGATCTATTATGAAAAGCAATGTTCGGGTCACAATGAATAAATTTCACATTCATAGATTTGAGCCTTTGTTTGAAGAAAGTTATTTTATCTAGATCAAGTATGAAAAGCAATGTTCCTGTCACAATGAATTAATTTCACATTCATAGATTTTGAGACTTTGTTTGAAGAAAGTAATTTTATCTAGATCAATTATGAAAAGCAATGTTCGGGTCTCAATAAATAAATTTCTTAAGATACAGAGTGCAAAAAAATGTTATGTATCACAGAATATGGCAAGGGGAAACGAGATGGAAACCCAGACTAATGGTTTTGGAGAACTTGCAGAGGATAGGTGTTCACAGTTAGAAGAGGTTCATTACTGTCTAACTCAATGGCAGAGTTCTAGGTCTACGGACAACTATAAAGGACCAGTAGATTTTCAACGCCAGTGGCGGTGGTAGTGAAAGTGTCGGGTCTTTTTTACTTTACCCACACCAGTTACTTATAAGAGTATTTATCTTATTATTAAATTAATGCTAGTAAAGATCAGATGACTAAAGCAATGTATTTAATAAGCTTCAAATGTAAAAAAAAAAATGATAGTTTAATATACCAAACCTAATGATAATGTAGGGAGCCAATATGCTTTTAATGATTTTAAAATACTATCAAATATATCCTCGTTCATGTATCTTCTTCTGTAAACAAACTCACAGTCTAGAAGAGATCTTCTGGTTCTAAGAAATTTTCAACTCTTTCTTGTTAAATTTCGTGGTTGCGAAGGCATTCACCCAGACATAAATAAGCAAAATACACTTCCTCAATTATAGCTTACAATGGTTGAACCAGGTACCTTTATAACCACCGATTTCCTCTCTGGAACTTCTCAAACTGAGCTTAGTTTTTATTTATTTATTTATGGACATCACATCAAATGTGATTTGCCCTGTCAAAAGTCAAAAATTGTATAAAGTGAAATAACAAAAGTAAAATAAATAAGGAATAATAACAAGAAACAATACAAAATACCAAAAAAGAATGGTAAATAAGAAAAGAATGGCTGAAAATGGTACTTTTGCTATAGATTGTCGTAATTTCCTCCTTCGGGGTAAACATATACATGTGTACAAAAATATAGAATACAATTAATGCATATAATTTGAAATCTTGTTTCACAACACAGACTTAATTTGTATGTTAAATTTGGTCGTATATGTGATTTTTTTTTGTAGGTATGAGAGAATGTTGTTAATGTTAAGTCGTAGTGGAAGTCCTGGTGTTGTCGTTTTAGGCATTCTGTCAGTATATGTTTTATCGTCAAGAGAATGTTATAAGTTGAGCAATTAGGTCTGTCAGTCTTTATCATTGATTCTGTGTTCTATGTAATATTCCCAACCTATGAAATGTCTTAAATGCCACTTCTTCTGATTTATGAACACGACTCAGTTGTATCAGATTCATTATTAACAAAAAGAACTTCAACGTTTCTTAAAATCTAGGAGGTAATAGCAGCGTAACCTCCTTCATGTATAATTTGTTTTCTTTTAAAACAGACATATTTTATTTAATAACGATATGATAAATCACTAATAATATCAAAAAAAGTAACTGGTGTGGCTAAACTGAAAAAAGACCCGAAGGAGTATGTTACAATAACAAAGTTTATTTAAACAGGTATAATTTCGGAAGTATCTTGCTCACCTAGCCACTGGGTTCTATAATAGTGTTGTGAATATTAAATACGTGAGGATAGGCAGAGAGGGAGCCACGTGTTTGGGAGGTGCGAGGGACATTAAAGGTGCCGACTGAAGACTAGTGGCGCCGGCAGCATCTAATTAGGGCCGCGTATGTTCCAGGAACGTGTTCGGCTAGCCCCTTCTGGCCATTCTGTTTGACGGTTGCCGACAGGGACTCTGACAGTGCCCTAGTCAGTTTACTCTCAGCTGTCTTCGAGAGATGTTCAGCGCTCAATGCGACTTAGTGCAGTGCTGTAAAGTGTTTTTATGTGAAGAACAGTGTTGTGCCGTGACTGTAAGTAACAGTTAAGTGCCGTGTTTAAGACAGTGCCGCGAAGTAAAGGACAGTGAAGTGCCGTCTTTCTATGAATTTCAGTGACCGTGAGTGAATTATTGGACTCTGTAATCTGAAGAACAGTTACGCTATCAGTGCATATTGTGAGTAGTAATTAAGAATAATTATCCAGGTGTATTGAGCATTTTTAAATGAATTGTGCAGTGATAAAAACTGTGAAACTTGTGTGTATTTAATTTTGCAATCCAAAAGAACTATTATTAACAACGTTTATTACGGATTTGGTAATAAAAACGTAACAATATCTTTAAATCGATACCTTGTTCTCATGTTCTTGCTAGTGGTTCCACTCGGAACCAAGTAGTCGCAAAATGTTTCGCCAAAATAAAGCTTTATGGAGGAGGCATCTATTGTGTGTTCCTTTTGTAATGTAATATTGCCTATTTCGTGAACAAGAGTTTACTGCATAAATAGTTGGTAAATCGACTCACAAAGTAATAAGCAGCGGAGAAAAACATAAATAACTCACCTGAAGGGTGTCAACATTGGAGTGTGTAACAACAAATGTAATTGTCACATAATTATCATCCTTGTACATTAAATTTGGACGTAAATAAATTCTTTTATCTAGAATTTACAAAGAAATATTGCAGAGAGAAAGAGGAATTTATGATGGTTGAGGGTGTATTAGATAAAGAGTTGCCGCCTCTATGAAGATCCCTGAGGGAAGATTTCTTTGGAAATATCTAGTAAGGATCTCTATAAACAGCATTTCTTCCCAGGGGATAGCTACTCCCGAGTCTCTTCACAGGCCACTCCACACATATTGCTCTATTTTCATATCACATCTCACATTCATAACTGTATACATTTCATGAATTGGAATTGGCTATCGATAACAACTACAATACGTATACGAAGGGCACTAAACTTCAAACCAACTTATAGGTAAAATCCCGAAATGATTAAACAATGTAATTAGACGAAACCAGTTTTCCAGTAATAGGCTTATATTCTGAAGGAAAATTTACAAACCAAAATTATGCTTATCTGGGTGTAACTACACAATGTACTAACACATCTAAATGCTACGTAATGGTTTTATTTTATTGGAATAGGAGACCCTTGTTTTTAAGAGAAACCCAAAGGGAGCTCGATTTTAAGGATATGTAGAGTAATACTCTTGCCTTTTACATAAACAATAATAAATCTGTTAGACAGAAATACATATTCATAATAAAACTGTACTAGAGGCCAAAATTATGAATAAGGCTAAAAGAGAATCGGCATTATAGGTTATGTTTGAAAATAACATTTTATTAACGTTCTCTTTATGCTACAATTGCGTATCGAGACAAGTTATTTATAGAATTCTAATCATGTTTAGTCTGGATGGAACTATGAATTCTAATTAGTGAGTTTGTTTTTAATGAGTTAAATACCTACATTCCAAGAATATAAAGACCAACGCCTTTGCTCTACTGGCTATTGCAAGCGTATATTATAAATGTATTAAATGACACACGTTATACATGCAATCTTATTTTATGCTTTATTTTTCTCTTAAGTTACGTCTAGGGAACATCCGCCGTGCTGACATCACATACATCAGCATTTATTTCCTTCATAATCCCTTCCATTTTTCCTCTCCTTGTCATTTCCCCAGTAGCTGTACCCGGTTAATCTTTTAAGTTTGTAGTTGTTATTATCAATAAAAGTGTTAGGCTTTAGTATGCTTTGGGGAATACGCAGTTAAGGAATAAAATCAAAAGTTTTCGAAATTGTGGGGAAATAGATCACACTTGAAAATGAAAACTTCTGCTAAGTCACTGTTCGGGAGCCAGTTAAGTATAAAGTATGCGTGAAAGCCTTTTTAAAAAGCACTTTTGAGCAGAGTAACAGCCTACAGCTACTGGTGAAATGACAAGGAGAGGACAAATGGAAGGGATTATAAAAGAAATAAATGCTGGTTTCAGCAGGGCGGATGTTCCCTAGAAGTAATTTTAAATAGAAAAATAGTTAAATGAGGACTAAATTAAAATAAATTTAAATAAAATTAGGTCTGGTGGAAATTTCAAGACTAGAAACTTTTAAAACATAAATTAATCTGTTAATATTTGAGCTATATAAAATGTACAGATCAATAAGATTAGGTATTTAACATTTTCGATCTGACTCATAACAATAGAGAGACATATTTATTAATGCACTCCATACACGTTCTCTTGAACAAACTTTATATTTAGCTTCAAATGAAACGTTGAATTTGCTTGGTAACAATGAAACCAAAACTACTGATGCTAGGCCATTACAGAACTGAATTCGTTATTGATGAAATCACATATAAACTTTAGTTGTATTAAGCAGGCTTAATTTAACTATGTGTAATATGACTCTCTATCAATGTTAAAATCTTATTAATTCAATTAGTTTTAATTTTAAAATATACGCCCACCTTATTCTTCTATGACAAATTAGAAAGTATTACCTACAGGCTCAACTTTGGATTTAATTATTAGCCTTATATTTAATTTTGGAATACTTATCAGGATTACATTACTGAAAAGCTTAAGTTGGTTAACCCTCAAAGTATTATTGAGCTAACCTCTCTAATGTTAGAAGCAGCTGAGGTAAGTATTCCAAAAACTTCACGGACATACAAAAAACCTCCAGTTCCTTGGTGGAATGATGAATGTAAAATTGCTGTAATGAACAGAAAAAGAGCTCTTAACTTATTCCGCCGAAATCCCTCTGAAGTAAATCACCTAGACTACAAAAGGAAAAAATCCAAAACCCAATGGTTTATTAAGAATAGTAAAAGACAGTGCTGGATAGATCTTTTATCTAATATTAATCGACGTTTACCTGCAAAAGACGTATGGACTAAAATTCACCAAATTACTCATCAAAAATACCGCAAACCAATTGCAGGACTAGAACACAAGAACAAGATCATTACAGACAATCACTAACATCTTAGGAGAACATTTCAGTAATGTATGCAACTCTGAATACTGTACGGTACAATTTTTCTGACAAAAACTTTGACTTGCCCCATTATTCCATCTTACCAACACCCACTAAACGATCCCTTCAGTTTCACAGAACTAAAACTCGCACTATCGACTGTAAGTTTTAGTTTTAGTTCTGTGAATTTCTCTGTGAACTCAGAATGTTGTTCATCTCAGAAGGTTTCTAACAAGAAAGAAGCCGCAGAGAACAATGTTCGTTGCTACCTTCAATGAGCTCATCCTGCCACAAAAAATAAAAATGGGATATATGTCAGTAGCCGTAAGGCCCTACGTTCCATTACCACTGCGTTCTTTCAATTGTTGGCAATTATTTCACAGTACTCAATCCTGCAAGCAACCACCAAAGTGCAAAAGTTGCTGCGAATCAAGGCAAGACGGAGATTGTAAAGTCCTACTAAAATGTTGTCAATACGGTGGAGATCATGTTACTTGGGGCAAAGGATGTGGACCGTATGAAAAAGAAGTTATATTTTTAAAAGAAATGGTAAATGAAAACATCTCATACATTGAAGCAAAACATAAGTTCGCTGTAAACAAGAAGGACGCCAGTAAGCCACTATATTCAACCCTAGCTAGAGGAAATGGTGAAACGAATTGTACGAATTGCAGTAGGCTATCCGAAAAAATGATCAAAATTGAAAATATTTTGGAACGATTGTGCAATTATGTATTAAATGAGCCCCTGCCTCAAATTAGTCAAGCTATCATTTCGAGTGAACATATGGCTGCTAATATGAATATAACCTTGGATGAAGGCAATCTGCTATTTAACATTACTCTCATTAACAAACTTTATATTTAGCTTCAAATGAAACGTTGAATTTGCCTGGTAACAATGAAACCAAAACTACTGCAGCTAGGCCATTACAGAACTGAATTCGTTATTGATGAAATCACAAATAAACTTTAGTTTTATTAAGCAGGCTTAATTTAACTATGTGTAATATGACTCTCTATCAATGTTACAATCTTATTAATTCAATTAGTTTTAATTTTAAAATATACGCCCACCTTATTCTTCTAAGACAAATTAGAAAGTATTACCTACAGGCTCAACTTTGGATTTAATTATTAGCCTTATATTTAATTTTGGAATACTTATCAGGATTACATTACTGAAAAGCTTAAGTCGGTTAACCCTCAAAGTATTATTGAGCTAACCTCTCTAATGTTAGAAGCAGCTGAGATAAGTATTCCAAAAACTTCACGGACATACAAAAAACCTCCAGTTCCTTGGTGGAATGATGAATGCAGAATTGCTGTAATGAACAGAAAAAGAGCTCTTAATTTATTCCGCCGAAATCCGTCTGACGTAAATCTCCTAGATTACAAAAGGAAAAAATCCAAAGCCCAATGGGTTATTAAGAATAGTAAAAGACAATGCTGGATAGATTTTTTATCTAATATTAATCGACGCTTACCCACAAAAGAGGTATGGACTAAAATTCACCAAATTACTCATAAAAAATACCGCAAACCAATTACAGGACTAGAACACAATAACAAGATCATTACCGACCAACAGACAATCACTAACATCTTAGGAGAACATTTCAGTAATGTATGCAGCTCCAAAAACTATACAATACAATTTTTCAGACACAAAACACTAACTGAAACAATGACTTGCCCCATTATTCCAACTTACCAACACCCACTAAATGATCCCTTCAGTTTCACAGAACTAAAACTCGCACTATCGACTGTAAGTTTTAGTTTTAGTTCTGTGAATTTCTCTGTGAACTCTGAATGTTGTTCATCTCAGAAGGTTTCAAACAAGAAAGAAGCCGCAGAGAACAATGTTCGTTGCTACCTTCAATGAGCTCATTCTGCCACAAAAAATAAAAGTGGGATATATGTCAGTACCCGTAAAGCCCTACGTTCCATTACCATTGCGTTGTTTCAATTGTTGGCAATTATTTCATAGTACTCAATCCTGCAAGCAACCACCAAAGTGCAAAAGTTGCAGTGAATCAAGGCATGACGGAGATTGTAAAGTCCCACTAAAATGTTGTCAATGCGGCGGAGATCATGTTACTTGGGGCAAAGGATGTGGACCGTATGAAAGAGAAGTTATAGTTTTAAAAGAAATGGTAAATGAAAACATCTCGTACATTGAAGCAAAACACAAGTTCGCTTTAAACAAGAAGGACGCCAGTAAGCCACTATATTCAACCATAGCTAGAGGAAATGGTGAAACGAATTGTACGAATTGCAGTAGGCTATCCGAAAAAATGATCAAAATTGAAAATATTTTGGAACGATTGTGCAATTATGTATTAAAAGAGCCCCTGCCTCAAATTAGTCAAGCTATCATTTCGAGTGAACATATGGCTGCCAATATGAATATAACCTTGGATGAAGGCAATCTGCTATTTACGCCGAATCTTGACTGTACTCTTCCACGAAAAGATGAAGAATCTCAAGCTTACGAAGAGAAGTCTGAAGTGGAAGGAACTGTAGTGTTGCCAAAAAAGGAAATAGCAAAAAAAATTCAAACACGGTCTGTAAAACTTGAGAATGACGAGCAAAGTACTGAACATTCAAAAACTACAAAAATAAGTCGTATGGAAACATCAGGTAAACCTTGCCCTAAATTAGACACTAAATTACATAAACGAAAAAATACCCCTGCTAAAGAGTCTATTAAACCTAAACACGTAAAAGGTAAAATACCAAAAACATCTTCACACTAAACATAAATATTCTTATGGAAAGTGTTATACAATGGAACATGAATGGCTTTCATAGACACTTACATGACTTGAAGTGTTTGTTGGATAGACATGTTGCTAACATCATTGCTCTCCAAGAAACACACTTACTTCCCAATAAACAAGCGTCACTGTACAGGTATAATATGTACAGACGGGACTACTGTCATGGAGGAAAAGCTTCGGGTGGTGTTGCTATCTTAGTTAGGGACACTATTCATAGCAGCATAATAGCAATACGTACTACAGTTCAAGCAGTTGCAGTTAGAGTGCATTCCCCTATTCGTATGACAGTATGTTCACTTTACCTCCCACCAAGGGAGCCGATTGACGTACCTGCACTACACGACTTGATAACACAACTACCAACTCCAATCTTACTATTATCTGACGTTAACGCCTTGAGCCCAATGTGGGGAGCATCTCAATACAACAACAGAGGACAACAGTTACAGACAATCCTGGACAAATTCGATCTGATTCCTCTAAACACAACTTCACCAACTCATTTATGCCCCCGTACAGGAACACTGTCACACATAGACATTTCCGCATGCACGTCTAACATTTTCACTCGATTTTCATGGATGGTCTGTGATGACTCGTACGGAAGTGATCATATCCCGATTGTCATTTCTCTAAAAAAAAATCTAAGGCCTCAGTTTAGAACTTGTAGCAGATATAATTTAAAAAAAGCGAATTGGAATTTATTTCAGAGATCAATCAGTGAACATTTGACTTCCGACGTGACTAACATGGACGAATTTTGTAACATTATAGTTCGTGCTGCTGACAGTAGTATTCCCAAAACAAGTACCAGTTATAAGAAAACACCGGCCCCTTGGTGGAATGAGGAATGTAAAAAAGCAACAACTGAGAGAAAGAAAGCACTTCGTATCTTCTCTAGGAACCCATCAGAAACTAACCTCATAAATTATAAAAAACATAAGGCAAGGGCGCAGTGGGTAATTAAAACTAGTAAAAAGAAAACATGGACAGAATTTTTGTCTAACATTAACAGTAACACTACGACGACTACTTTATGGACGAACATAAACAAGATCTTACACAGGAATTACAGACCACCGGTGACAGGCTTAAAAGATAATGATACCACAATCACGGACACTCCTCATCTTTGTAACCTTTTAGCCACACATTTCTTCAAAATTTCTAGCTCTGAAAATTACTCTCCTCAATTTCTCGAATATAAAAATTTAATAGAGTCAGTACCTCTGCCAATTTGTAATACTTCTGACAATCCTCTCAATGATCTAATTACTCTTAAAGAACTGAAAATCGCACTTACGAACACTCGAGACTCCACGCCAGGTCAAGACGGAATAAGTTACAAAATGTTAAAAGAATTACCTGACTCTGCCCTTAACCATCTTGTGAGGTATTATAATCAAATTTATGAGAATGGGCTATATCCTGATTCTTGGAATGAATCCATTATTATTCCAGTCCTTAAAGTTGGCAAGGATAAAACGATTGCATCCAATTATCGACCTATTTCGTTGACCAGCTGTCTTTGTAAGCTGCTTGAAAAAATTTTGAATAAACGTCTGCACTGGTTCTTAGATCATTCCGAATTGTTGTCTCCATTTCAATGTGGCTTTAGAGAACGCCATTCAACCATGCATCATCTGACAAAGCTGGAGAATGATATCCTCAATGCTTTCTTAAATAGAGAGTTAATAATAGCAGTGGCCCTAGACATAGAAAAGGCTTATGATACAGTTTGGCGTCGAAAAATTCTTGCAACCTTACTGGACTGGGGAATTAAAGGAAACATTTTTAATTTCATTAAAAATTATTTAAGCAATAGACATTTCAGAGTCAGGATTGGAACAACGCTTTCTGATAGGTTCCTACAGGAAAACGGAGTGCCTCAAGGGGGTGTACTAAGTACTACACTCTTTAACATTGCCATGAACTCAATTCAGGAATACATTCCACCAACAGTAAAATACTGCCTGTATGCTGATGATTTGTTTATTTACCATTGTTCTTGTTCCTATGATCAAGCATGTTCCATTGTGCAACAGACGATAGTAAATTTAGAGGGCTGGTCATATCACTCTGGGATGAAGTTTTCCTCCGGAAAATCTAAGAGTATAATCTTTACTAAAAGAAGGAATTCCCCAGCTCCTAATTTTACCATCTATTATAAATGTGGATAGTATTAAAATTTTAGGTCTAACACTTGATAGAAAATTAACCTGGATACCCCACATTAAAGATCTTCTTACAAGATGCAAGAAATCCTTGACTCTTTTAAGAATTGTAAGCAATACTAAGTGGGGTGCGGACAGATGCTCTATGATAAAACTCTATCGTTCTTACTCGATGTCTCTAATGGACTATGTCTGCATAGTATATTCATCGGCCCGTCCAAGAGTTCTAAAAATGTTAGATACTGTCCACAATCCAGGCATTCTCCTGGCTACCGGGGCATTTAGGTCTAGTCCGGAAAATAGCATTTATGTGGAGGCTGGCGAACCACCCTTAGATCTTAGGAGGAAGAAACTATGTGTAAAATATGTCCTAAGATCTAAATTCTTAAATACTCCATGCTCAACGTCAGTCCTAGATAATACATATTATAATAAATATTTGGTTTACCGAACTAGACCGAGACCACTTTCCATAAGATATACATTTTACACTGCACAAATACCATTAGCAAACACGGAGATATACACTTACCAGTTACTACCAAATCCTCCTTGGCGTATTCAAAATTTTACAATAGACACATCTTTAGGCAAGTTCAAAAAATCCAACCCAACCTCACAACACATGTACAGTGCTTATTTTAGGTCAGTATTGGGTGACAAAGCTAATAGTGTCTTTGCTTATACTGATGGCTCTAAGACAGCAAGCGGTACAGGTTCTGCTGCCATAGTTGGCTCCAATAATTACCAACTAAAATTGACGCCTGTATCTAGCTCCTATACAGCCGAGCTTCAGGCCATCCTGTTAGCTTTGTCAAGAGTCCATTGCTGCCAAAATGAAATAGTACTGTGCACAGATTCATTAAGCTCATTACATACACTTAACTACATTTACTCGATAAATCCTTCGGCTATCAAAATTTTTGAACAATTTCACCGACTAAACTCTAGTAACATACACATTAGTCTTTTATGGTTACCCGGACATACAAACATCAAGGAAAGTACCGACATCGACAGATTAGCCAAGTGTACTGTAGAAAAACCAGACATTGACATAAACTGTACAGACCACCAAGACGTACTAGCCGAATGCATTAAGACACTACAACAGCAGTGGCAGCAATCTTGGGATAACACGAACGACAATAAGCTAAGACAAATAAAACAAACGGTTAAGGAATGGCCATCAAGTAACAGGAGCACACGAAGAGAGGAAGTTGTGCTGACCCGACTTCGCATTGGCCATTCCTTGCTGACCCACGGACACTTAATGACAAACAAGGACGCCCCGATTTGTAGACATTGCAACGAAATTTTAACTGTACAACACATATTGACTGACTGTCGACGAAGAGACAATTTAGACATTCCACATGACTTACAGGAACTTTTGACCGATAACAGTGATTACATAGACTCAGTCATTAAACATCTGAAAGACACCAACATATATTACACACTATAATCTACACTTTCTACAAACCACTCTTCACTTATTTCCTATATTAGCAGGGTGTACAAACTTTAATATTATTTATTTTCTATTTATTTATTTTGTTTTTTATTTTTTTTTTTATTTTATTTTTTTTTTATTATTTTTTTGGTTATCCCCTTTCCTTATTTTTTTTTTATTTATTTAATTTTTCTCCCCCCCCCCTTTTCTATAGTTACATTTTCATTTATATATAATGTTCATTACCATGTGTTTCCATAACGTACAATATCGTTTGCTTCATATCACCTTATATGCTTCAAACATCATTTGCCAAAGTTCACTCTTTTTTCGTTTGTTGTTGTTGTTGTTGTTTGTCTTTTTTTTTTGCATTTCACTTTTTAATGACACTTTAATAATGAGTAAATCGCCTGCGTTGCGGAACTCATTTAAATTAAATAAATAAATAAATATCGACTGTAAAAATGACTTCACCAGGACCCGACCTTATCACATATGATATGATAAAAAATCTACCAGAACAATGCTTACCATTTCTTCTTCACCTATTGAATGAGGTTTACACTAGGGGTACGTACCCTCACACCTGGAATGAGGCTATAGTTATACCAGTTCTAAAATCTGGGAAAAGCAAGAAACTAGTCACAAGCTATCGACCGATTTCATTGACAAATTCCCTTTGCAAAATCACAGAAAAGATGGTCAATAAAAGGCTTTTGTGGTTCTTAGACCATAAAAAACTGCTTCTCCTTTTCGATGTGCATTTAAACCTGGGCATTCCACTATGCACCATATAGCACGGATGGAAAGTGAAATATGTAATGCATTCCTTGGAAACAAATTAATGTTAGTAATATCCCTCGATCTGGAGAAAGCATATGACTCTGTATGGAGAAGGCTTATTCTCTCTCAGTTGATCGAATGGGGTGTCCAGGGAAACATTATAAGGTTCCTGGATAACTATCTGTCTGAACGATTTTTCAGAGTGAGGGTAGGTACCACTTTATCTGAAGCATTTCTTCAGGAGAATGGAGTGCCTCAGGGAGGTGTGCTGAGTACAACCTTGTTCAATATAGCTGTAAATTCTGTAATAAAGTATATCCCCCAAGAAGTATCTTACTGCCTGTATGCTGATGACCTTATCTTATACATCACTTACTCTTCATTAACATACGCACAAAACATCATACAGCACACTTTAAATGAACTTCAAAAATGGTGTTCTGTAACTGGGTTTAAGTTATCAATCGAAAAAACAAAGTATACCATTTTCGCCCGAAAAAGAAGTTACGAATGCCCTCAATTAACACTACACAACACTATTATAAATAAGACAGACGAACTTACATTTCTTGGACTTACATTTGACAGAAAACTCACATGGGTTCCCCATTTAAAGGGCCTCATTAGTAAATGCAAGAAAAGCTTGGATTTATTAAGGGTACTTAGTAATTCTGCATGGGGAGCTGACAGATGTTCTATGCTATCTTTTTATCGTGCTTATACCAGGTCATTGCTGGATTATGGCTGTATAGCATATTAATCAGCCGGTCCAAATACACTTAAAATGTTAGACACAATACACAACACAGGACTGAGGATAGCAACTGGAGCCTTCAGATCTAGCCCTGTTGATAGTTTATGTGTTGAAGCGGGAGAACCTCCATTGGAATACAGGAGACGTATCATCTGCTTAAAATTTATTTTAAAATGCAAAGCATTAGATGCTCCATACGTCAATGTATTCTTAAATAACACACTTTACAACAAATACATAGAAAAAACACATTAAACATAAACCTCTAGTCGTACGCACTTCAGAAAACACTATTGATTCGAACATATTACAAACTCAAATACACCATAACAAAAACATAACACTCCCTCCATGGAGAATAAATAACTTAACTACTAATTTAACTTTAACAAAAGAAATCCTTTATCTGCCAAATTTTACAGAATAGCTTTTAACTCAATTGTAGCAAATAACCCAAACTAACTTCACACTTTTACTGACGGATCCAAGACTGACTTTGGAACAGCAGCTGCAGCAATTATTAATACTGACATTTACACTACAAAACTCAACAATAATACAAGTATTTACACAGCTGAGTTATAAGCCATAAATATTGCCCTTTCAAAATTTCACAATGTTCAAAATTCCCAAATTTACTTATTCACAGATTCCTTAAGTTCTTTATTCTCCTTAAAGAATATTTACAGTACTCATCCCATCATAACCCAAATTTTAGAAAACATTATACATCTTCAAAACAACATTACACTAGTATGGCTACCAGGACACCAAAATATTGGACAAAGTACTGAAGTCGATGAACATGCAAAATTAGCTACCCAAAAACTTTACGTAGACACAAATGAACTAACGGTAGACGATTTAATACACTCTGCAATAACTAACGTACTACATGATTGGCAACACAAATGGCTACAAACAGACAATAAACTAAGACAAATTAAATCAACAGTACTCACACGGACTAACAAAATTGCAACATATTCGCGGAGAGAGGAAGTGATTTTAACAAGGCTCCGGATAGGTCACTCCTTTTTTAGTCATTACTATTTAATGGAAAAAAGGGAGCAGCCCAAATGCAATGTATGCAATTTGACTCTTACAATAAAACACATACTGACAGACTGCAAGAGACGAGATCATTTACAGATACCCCACGACCTACATGACTTACTCACTGAAGGTAGCCCATACATACCCACTATACTACAACATTTAAAAGACATTAACATATACACAAAAATTTAACTAATATAATCCATTTAAAATTAATGTTTGCATTTTAAAATAAATGTTATAATGTTGTGTGTGTGTGTGTGTGTGTGTGTGTTGTGTGTGGGTGTATGAGTTTTCACTCACCCCAGTGTGTTTTAGGGAGTACAGAGTTTTATGTAAATAGTCACTAGTAAAAACTTATGTTTTATGTAAACCTTAATCATTTTAAATTTCTTTTATTCATTTTATACACCAATTTTATTTTAATTATTGATTTATTTAATTAATATTTAAATATTTTATTAATGATTTCTTTATTGTCCAATATCAATAGTTTTGATTTGCAGTTTTCACCTAGCTTTGAATTTTGTCTTTATTTGTTCTCTTGCTCATTTATTTTTTATCTTTGCTGTGTTCAATACTTGTTTTTTGATTCCCATTCATGCTTTTTGAGTTCCATTTGGTTTTTGAGTTACATTTACATTTTGAGTTCTAGTTCCGTTTTTGTGTTTCGTTCAGTTTTAGTGTTTAATTTTGCCTTTTGTGTTCTAATTTTTTTATTCCAGTTCTTTTTTGAGTTGCGTTCCTATTTCATTCCCATTTCTGTTTTGATATCATCTCTGTTTTTTGTGTTTTCTCACTGTGTTTTGATCCTCTTATTTTTTGTAAATCCTTTGTTTGTTTTGTGTTCCTTTTGTGTTCTGTGTTCCTTTTGCGTTTTGTGTTCCTTTTGTGTTCCTTATCTGTTTTGTTTTCCTTTTGTGCTTTGTGTTCCATTTCTGTTTTGTTTAATTTTGTTAATTTTTTTTTTGTTCGTATTGTTTTTTTTGTTTTGTTTTTAAAGTTACAAATCCTTTACTTTAGAGCAACATCGCCGCAGCTGCGAAGCTCCAATAAATAAATAAATATATTTAATTTTAACATAATTATATTATAATCATTTAGTTGTTTTGATTGAAAACAGTTGAAATCTATAAGATTATACACAGAAGATAGGAGAACTATAATTTTGTTTGGCATACTCCAAATATTTAAAAATATAATATGGCGTGGAGAAAAACGAATAATCTAGAAATAATGTTATGAAAATAACCCCTTTTTCTATTCACAGAGACGATAATAGCTTTGATTTAACCTCTTTCTTTTCATCTTTCCACAGTCACCAAAATTTCCTGGCAGGCGAGACGTCGGCAAAGCAGTAAAAGCAGACGAGCACTCCCCCGACATGGGAAATCTGGAATGATGGATATAACGGAATACAACATAAAAATAAAAACATGGAAGAGGGGGCGAAAGGCGAAATGTTTTATGTCAGACTAGCCACTGAAGGGCTTTCTCCGAGGGATCAAGGAACGCAAATAAAATGCAAACATCCCTGTCCGACTTGTTTTCTTTTGTGTATCAGCCCACCCATTAGCAGCATCTTACTCCAACCATCTCTCTCCTTAAGATTTTCTTTTTATATTAATACTTTTCAAGCTCGCCCTCCAACCAAAATTCAATAGAAACCACAAGCAAACTGTGACTGATATGTAATTTATACCAAACAAAATCCAAGAGCTATAAAAATTATAGATTAACTTTTTTAATATAGAGTTTAAAACTTAAAACGAGTTTTTTATGGTTTTGAATACTGGAAATTAGATTTTGACTTAGTGTAAAATTCGATACATTTAATTCTTATATTATATGAATATTTATTTTATTCAATAGCTTTTTAAAGCTTCATAGCCTTATGCTTTGAAATAACTTAATTACGGAATAGTTATCCACCTAATGACAATGAGTATTTTCATCTGATTGTAATTTTGTTGGCAATTGAATAAAGTGCAATTTTTGAAAAGCCCGCCACGTCATAACTGCTGAAACTAAGCACTTTTCCTCGTGCAGGAATGATCCAAAAATGACGTACACTCATTTATATTTTTGCCTCAGCAATATCCTATGTAGTCTTCTATTTGTGTGTGTGTGTAAAATCAAATAACGTTGATTAAAACTGAGGACGACAAGGTTTAATGAAAAAAGGATACAAATAACTCAATTAATATTTGAATTATGGGAAAAATGACTTTCACGTTGGATATTGTATTCATAAGATATTTTTAGATACAACAAATTACAACGGAGATATTCACAATCAAATAGTTGCTCTATTTGCTAAATGCCTCCCCCCTCCCTTTACTCTATACTCTGTCAATAACAAACTTAAGACTAGTTTTCCGTTTATTAGAGACGCTTTAATATTGAAATTTACCAATGAGATCTCTGTCCTTGGAGGAAATCTGCTAGTTTTTGAGAAGAATCCTTCTCTATGTAATGATTGAGAATATATTTTCACGTTAAGAATCTCTAAGGTAGCTAACTAACTACGATTTATAATGAAAGGTATTATAATACATATAATTATACTCTTCTCCTGACGTTTCTTCTAGCTCCGATTTAAATAATTTATCAGATTCCCCTTAAGGGAAATCAGCTATTGAGACCGTAGTCATGACGAGATTTTCAAAAGTTTTCTTTTTGTTGGTAATAGTTTTGAGCGTACCCCATTTTCGTCATCTCCTGGGTAGGATCGATGGGCACTTGAAAAAAAACTTCATATATATATGTATATATATATTTGTCTCTTAACGCTCTAGCGGTCGCAATTTATGCTTGATCGTTACCAAATTCGATATTTAAACGTTTTATGTAAAAATAAAGATCAAGTTCGTTAATGGCTGAAATCGGACAAGTAAGAGGGAGGTTTAGAGGGGGGATTTTTGAAGATTCAAAATATCTCCGTTTCTATACGTCAGATTGAAAAATTGTATAGAACCAATCTTATTGAAACTAAAATTTACTATAAATATTGTTATATGCATTTATACTCTATCTTGAATATTAACCGAGATATTTGCATTTTTATTAAGTGTATGCGCATAACGGACGAGATAAGATCGGCTATTTTCGGTTCTAGTCGTGAATTTCCGCCAAAAGCTAGTTCGGCCGTTTCCGTAACTGTTCGACTCTCGTGAAATTTCTGTATTGTAATTCAGGTGGGAAATCTGTATAGTTTACGCAGCCCCTGCGTGACGGACTTTTATTGTATTTAGCACCATATAGTTTGTGTTTACAACTTATTTTTTTATTATAAATACTGCATAGCCATTATAATTTTACATTTATGCTTGTGTAAATAAGCATGGAAATTTACACACTTTGTAATTTTTGGAATTTCTTTTTTCTAACTTATATCCAATTCAAAAATTACTGATAAATATATACTGCGTTCATATAAATAAGGACGTTCTACATATAAACAATAAAGGACATAATTCCGTACATATATTAAATACTTCGCAAGTACAACGGAAGTATTTTTTTTGTGTGTGCGTGCATTTAGAATTATCCAGTCTTGAATATTAAAACATACATGAGTGGAAATACAACAAATATAGCGTAAATCCTGTATACATGGCTATCCAAGATTACGTAGTTAGTAGTTTTCTGTGGAAGTTCATCAGATATAAAAATACTAATATTCTAGATCCGTTAGTATTCACCAATATTATGACGTTGTATTTGACCGAACAAATTACGATTTCAAATTTTATGCATGTGCATTTATGGAATCCAACGAGGTAGGGAGAGGGCATCAAATACGGCATCTAAAGTAGAAACAAATTGCATCAATGAAGCAATTGTTAATATTATAAGTGTAATGAAAGGGAAGAGGGTATAAAAGAAAAGAAATTTGTTTGTAAAGGGAAGAAAAATAGGCAGTATAATAGTATGTAAATTGTGGACTGTACGTGCTTCCTTTCATATTTCTTTGGCTTGTAGTATAGGATTGGCCCTTATCTTAGGGCAGTTTACCTCCTTCTCGACTCTAACTCTACCCAGAAACCAATTTAGGGCTTTTTTAGCACTTTGAAAAGAAAACAGAATTTTAATGAGCTTCCTCCTATAGAACCAAGATTAGTTTTTTTCATCTTATCCTATACATTTAGCCTTTACTTACCGCATAACCATTGTATAACATGCATGTAATGTGTGTCTATTGATTAGGATAATAAATTCATTTTAGAATTTTTCCCTCTGAAAACAATTCCATGGTCAGCTCGGTCACATGACAAAACGTTGCATAAAATCTTCTGCGTATGTACACATTCATGCAGCCTCATCATTGGATTTAAAAATTTCAAACTTAAAGCAATGAAGTATGATAAATACATATTTCGAAAACAAAACGCAACCTCAGAGCCAAAAACTGTCAATGATCATATACAAATTTTCTGTGACCTTCCCAGGAATGGAAAATTATCTCTTCGACTCTACATGTCCATCCTCCCGTCAAATGATTTTGTTGGTCTGAGGTCATACATATTTTTTTCCGGGACACGTGTTTCAAGTGAAAATAAAATTGAATTGAAAAACGATTATGTTAAAGTTCACACTCACACGCACAAAGGCCCAAACCCAATCACACACAAACACACACACACATACATACATATATATATATATATATATATATATATATATATATATATACTGCTCAAAAATGAATAGGGATATTGGTTATTTTTTCTTATCCTATTAATTTTAATTAAATTGATCTTAATTAAATTTCTTTTTTATGGGGGAAAAAAGACAATAATTTCTAATAAATATTAATGATATTTATAATAAAAAATATATGTATATATATATGCTAGGCCCCATACATACCACAAAACAGCCAATATCCCTATTCATTTTTGAGCAGTTTTTATATATATATATATATCTTGGTCATCTATTGACACAAAATGGAAGTTATCTATTCCAATTTTCTAAAAAGAAGAGCTGTAAAAATCGTGTGTGTTATTCATTGAAAATAAAAAAATCAAAGCTTTAAACGTTAGTATAAAAAAGTACAATCAATTCAATCTGCGTAATTGTAAGTGAATTTTAAAAATTAAAAAGACTATTTATACCTATAAACACAATACTTCTTCAAGTGGTCAGAATGGGTAACTTTGAAACTACGGCATTTAGAGAAATTAGCTGATATAAGTCGGCGTTGCGTTATAAATTATGATATTGGGGCTTAGATTGACCATGTGAGTTAAGGCGTTGTTCTTAATCTCGCGTGGTAGACCTAGAGTGGCGAGTTCGATTCCCGCCCAGGACAGTAGAAATTTATTTAGTGACGGACTCTTTAAATAAACTCATTGGGGCTACCCTGGTCAGAAAAGGGTGGTAACCTGGAGATAACCCGTCCCTATTAGCCATAGAAGTATAAAGTGGACGTAAATAATAATAAACAAACAAAACACATCATGATATTTATTTTAAGCTTCAACCCTCTTCAATCTTCTTGGTCTGAGAGCCAATTTACCTGCTTTTGCTATGAATGAGAAACTGAGGAATCATACGTGCCACTGTGATTCATAATATTATGTATACATTTATATAATCTAGAAAGGCTTTACTAATTTGCTGGTTTATAATAAAACCAAGAATTCCAAATTTGCCAACTTTGTAAATACATGGTATGTGGAGTTAAATATTCATTTTGGAGTGGTCGGCAGAAACATCCGCAAGACATGTATACCGTTTTATACTTGTTCAGAAATATTCGACAGTACTTGCGACTGATTTTGCATTCAACTTCAAATAAGCATTCGGAATATTTTTGAATAATAGAAATAACGTCGACTTGCCAGTGCGGACAACAAACATATCAATAAAAACTTCTCATGCTCCTAAGGGATTATAACTCGTGACACAAAGTAAAAGCATTAAAATAAATGACTAACCTCAGCCACCAGAAAAATATAATAATAATACTATAGTGCAGAAGTATTCCCTGCAGAAGGTACTTAGTGAAATTAATTTACTACAGTTATTGTATTTTATTAACAGAGGTAATCAGCAATGAAGAAGAATATCAAATTCGGGCACACTTTAGTTATCTATCTCACAATTATGTGCCGAATAAAGGAAAATTGTATTCATACCTAATAGACATACGCCCTAGATAAAATGCCAGAAAAATGGAAAAATAAAAACTTTCTAAATTTTTACAATGAAGACTGGGCCTCGAATGATTTTATGAGTCATAGTTTTTCCAACTTTTCAGAACTCGAAACAAAGCCTCTTAAAAGTTGCACTCATAAGAATTAAATGAAATTCTACTCGGGGCTGAGAGTAGTCAGGGCTTATAGAGAAACTTGTATATCAGAGACTCTATTATTCCGACTCAGCTCATAGTCCCCTTCGGGATTAACCTGGCCCACAACTATCCAGCATAAAAACCTTTACGAGCAATACATTCCCATTTGCCACTTTATTCCAGGCCACCGACAATTCGACTTGATGGTCTCGTATCTGCCATGCTCGTTCACTTTATATGTCCCTTTTTTGAGTTTTTTTTTTCTTTTTTTTTTTTATAATCTCCTTCGTCCATTGGCTTTATCTATTCCAACAAAGGAGACTTCAATTTGTACTCTCTTACTACATTTCATAGAGGACTCAGTTCAACAATAAAATATAAATTCAATAATCACAAAAAAAAATTAATAAGGGAATAAATAAAAACTAGCTAAACATGAAAGATCCTTCGAAGGTTTCACATGTTTCCGGAGAGAATTTTTCTAAAAATGTTCACTATTAACTAATACTGTGTAAATCAAGCTGCGGTGGCTCTAGTAATTTAGTGCTGAAATATTCTGTAAGAAAGTTGATTTTCTTACTATGAAGTTGTTCTTAGTAAATCTAGAACCCAAAGCTAACTTCATGTTCTAAATAATAATCCTTTATTCTACACCAACTTCCACTACCCGTCTGATCAAAATCGCGAAGGGAAAGATATTAAATTATATTTATTTTAACCCATACTTAACAATGGAATATGTAAACGATTTCAATGAAAGCGCTATCAACTGTTTCCCATTACTAAGAAACCCGACATATCCACTACTTTTAGCAGATTTCCCTTAAGGGAAATCAGCTATTAAGGTCGTACTCATGACGCGATTTTTGAAAAATGTCTTCAAATGTCCATCGATCCTACCCAGGAGATGGGGAAAATGAGGTCCGTTCAGAATGCGCTCTAGCGGTTCCAATTTTTGTTTGATCGTTACCAAACTCGAAATTTAATCGTTTTATGTAAAAAGAAAGATCAAGTTCGTTAATGGCTGAAATTGGGCCAGTGGGAGGGGGGATTTCGAGGGGGATTTTTGAAAATTCAAAATATCTCCCTTATTATGCGTCGGATTGAAAAGTTGTATAAAATCAATCTTATTGCAAATTAAAACTATAAATGTTGTTCTATGCATTTATTCTGTATCTTGAATATTAACCGAGATATTTGCATTTGTATTATGTGTTGGGTCGGCAAGAGTCGGCTATGTTCGGGACTTTCCGCCAAGAGCTAGGGCGGCCGTTTCCGTACCTGCTCCTACCTCGTGAATTGGTTTAGAGATTCCTTACAACTACTGTTGTTATTAGGCAGATTTCTCTATTGTAAAACTTCACGTGGGAAATCTGCTTAGTTCACCCAGCCCCTGCGTGACGGGCTTTCTTATTTGGGGTCACAAAAAAACGTATTAGAAATAAAATTGGGTGTACTAAGAAAATCATAAGGAGTTTACAAAGGGCAGAAAGAAAATATCTTATGAAATATGAAATATTTACAAATTACTTGCAAGCAGAATAATATAAAGTATTAATAACTTGCAAGCACACACACACACACACACACACACACACACACACAAACTCACACACACACACACATATACTCACACACACAAATGTGGGAAACCATAATTAATCATCAATAACCATTGAAAACGTTTATAGAACATAGTACTTGGTCAAATACAATTTCAAAGACTCAATTTAGGTGTGTTTGTTTTCGGAATCAAACCAAAGAATATTAAGTTACCAAATACAAATGAAAACCAGTTTGATCAGCCAGTCTATCGGAGCTCAATAGATATAAAAAATATCCAAATAAAATATTAATTTTATTAAACACTATTTACTATATCTAATACTGTAGTTTTTAATGAGCACAATTAATGTTACCACAATCACTCTAACTCCAGTAATCCAAAAACTAATGATGGTAGAGGGGTCATATTTATGTATTTCCATGTATCTGATTAAAAAATATTTGTTCAACACAATATTAGGCATTTCGGCTTGAAATAAGATGATTCATTATATATTGGCTTATTCTTAATGTGCGATGTCACAGTAGAGGGGTTTAGTAAAGGTTGAAAACTAAAAAAATCCAAATATCTTGGTTAATATTCATGGTATAAAGCAAATGACAAAAGTTATAGCTAATTTAATTTACAATAAAAATGGTTCTTTAAACATTTTTGATCCAATTCATAATATTGCCCCTCCGTTAAACCGGTCACAGGCAAGTGTATATATATATATATATATATATATATATATATATATATATATATAATTTGGAACGAACGTTATTTTGATCATTTACTAGGGAGGATCGAACTAAATGTGAGGAAATTCACATCATAAATAGGACCTCTACAACTGATTTCCCTTAAGAAAAATCTGCTAAAGCACATGTAAAACGCCCAGTAATTTTAAGATATATAAAAAACACTTACAAAAACAAAGGTTACTAATAGATAAATTTCGTAAAGTCAAAAACAATATGAGTATATAATAATATGTTCAAAGTGAATGGCTTTAAAAAAGAATCCCTAAAATATGAAATAATTTATTAATGAATGGCATTAAGTTACCGAGATTATATTACTCATGAAAGAGAATAAAACTTCAAAATAATATATATTATTCAATTAAACTACCTGCTTAAGTGCTTAAAAAGTTTTCACTAAGGCTCACGTTTAACTTAATATTTTCATGGACTTCAAAACGGCCTGAGAATTTTCTCTTTCGTTTCGGTTATTTTATCCTTTTTCTTCTTTCCCTTTTTCAACGGGCTTTTGATCCTCAGAGAGCCTAATTATGTTCCCTTAATAAAGGCGGGGCGTCTCGCTTCATTATTTCAACTACAAGGTTGAAATGAGGACCATTTAGCAGGTGTACTGCCCACGTTATTAAAATAATATTACTTGTAATACCCAAAGCCCTTTGATAGGGCGGCATCTTATTGCACATTTACAATGCTTCTTCAAGACCTATAAAAATGTATAATAACAGTTAATAAGGGATTAGAAGATTGTTTTGCAACCCTTTGAACAAATTAGCTGGTGGTGAAATTGGATTTTAAACAGAATTAGTCCCCTTTCGTTTCATTTTATCTCTATAAAACAGGCAGCTTTAAAAAAACGTTACTCGATTTGCGAAGTTTCTATTGACATCGTTGACATAATACTTAGTTCTCAAGAAAGTAACAAAAACACTGATTATATTACCTCCAATTAACTAATAATTTCTTATATTTATACGGCTGGAATAATCATCATACCCAAATAAATACACCAAACAAATACCATAAGTGGCCTCGAATGCCAAAATAAACAATGTTAAATTAACAACATTATTTTAAATTTCTTTGTACATTCTGTATACAATCGAGGGGTATTACCAACCTAGTGGCAACTATTAACAGTGTACAAAAGAAATTAGATACTAAAATACATGCTCATACATTCTGCTCAAAATTTCATTCTATTATAATTTCAATGATAATAAAATTGAAATTAGTCAGTTAGTTTTATAGACATATTATGAACTCAGGGGACCTAGTGAACACAGTTTTCCCAAGTCTAATAACCTTAACCCAAGATGATTTCTGTAAACCCAAGAAGTAAGAATGGCAACTACCGTGTAATCAAATTAGATCAAATAAATAGATACATACTACTGAAGAGTTGCGTAAAGGTTTAGGGAATGTGAAGGAGGCTATTAAAAAACAACATAGAGATTTTCAAAGAGCGGGAGACAGAGGGGATATAAAGAGGGGGAGAGGGGGGAGATAGAGAGAGAGGGAGTGTGAGAGAGAGATGAGAGAGAGAGAGATGAGAGAGCGAGAGAGAGATGAGAGAAAGATAGATGAGAGAGAGAGAGATGAGAGATAGATAGATGAGAGAGAGATAGATGAGAGAGAGAGAGAAGAGAGAGAGAGAGAAATGAGAGAGAAAGAGATGAGAGAGAGAGAAAGAGATGAGAGAGAGAGAGAGATGAGAGAGAGAGAGAGATGAGAGAGAGAGAGAGAGAGAGAGAGAGAGAGAGAGAGAGAGAGATGAGAGAGAGAGAGAGATGAGAGAGAGAGAGAGATGAGAGAGAGAGAGAGAGAGAGAGAGAGAGAGAGAGAGAGAGAGAGAGAGAGAGAGAGAGAAAGGGAGAGATAGGCCTTATTGTCATAGAACCAGTGGTCGCCTCATTGGCTTACAGACAATGATACACTCATTATTCATTGAAAAGAATATAAAAAAATTAAAACTAATATAATAATGGTTTTGTCATACCCCTATCTCGGTCTTTAGAAAATGATTAATGCAGGCCCTATGTAGTGATGACGTTTTTATTTCTTTAGGTAAAGCGTTTAACTCCCTTGTAGCAACGGCAGAGAAAGCCTGGTGATATACGTAGGTTCTGCAGACTGCCAGTTGGAAATTATTTTCCAGTCTTTCACTATGCACAAGGATTGAAATGCTCATAAAGATTTCTGGGCACTCCGAAACCCAGAATCTTTTATGCAAGATACAATATTTAAGCGCCTGTAAATCTTAGAAGTGAGGCATCCAAGAGCTTTAATGTACGGATTAATTTGCTCGTCTGTTCAGCATTTACCTCCCTCAATTTTAATTTCGTCTGTAGATGTGATGTCTATATAACACCGAATCACAGTACCAAATTAGGGGCATAATTAGGATGGAGAGAAGTTTTAACTAAATTTCAAAGGGGAAAAAGTTTTTATGTTTTATTAAAGGATGTAAGGGTCTTCTTATTTTATTAGTGACCGAAGCTGCTTTGTCATGCCATGGGAGATTACTATTAAATATTACCCCTACGATACCCAAAGAGAGAGAGTGAGGGTGAGTGAGAGACAGAGAGAGATTGAGAGGGAGGGAGGGAGGGGGGGGTAGAGTGAACTACTTGACATAAGAGAGAGAGAGAGAAGGAAAGTTAGTAATAGAAACAGAGGCAGAAGAAGAGATAGGAGAGAGAAGGGAGAGAAGGGAGAGAGGCAGAGAGAGAGAGGGAAAGAGAGAGAGAGAGAGAGACAGACAGACAGACAGAGACAGAGAGAGAGAGGGGGGGTAGAGTGAACTACTTGACATAAGAGAGAGTGAAGGAAAGTTAGTAATAGAGACAGAGGCAGAAGAAGAGATAGGAGAGAGGAGGGACAGAGAGAGAGAGAGAGAGAGAGAGAGAGAGAGAGAGAGAGAGAGAGAGAGAGAGAGAGAGAGAGAGAGAGAGAGAGGGAAAGAGAGAGAGAGAGTTTGTAGGAGGAGGGTAGGAAGGAGGTATGTTGATGTACTCGAAGGGCATGGGGTTGAGCCTTGAATGCTAATAGGACAGCCTTATCGTCACCCTCTTCTTCCAGCAGAGGGAGTCGATTCCCACCAGCCAGCCAGCGGCTCATTGACAATAATTCTTATTTTAACGCTACAAATAAATATTTCTCCTTATCATAAACCGTTTAACAGAATGAGAATATCGAGGCCATAGAAGTTATTGAAGGGAAACGGTTTAATACATTTAAACTGATAAAATCACGTTAATATCCCAATATATTCTCCATAGGAAACAACAGCTGGAAGGAGAAAAGATAAAGCTTATAAATTTATTTCATTTAAAATAGAGTACAGCATTACCATAATTTCGTTACTTTTGTTATTAGATCATTGAAGTTATTTATTTATGGGATAAAAGTACCCATCTTCTAGATGAATATGTCTATTAAATTTAATTAAATTCCAGACCATTACTGTGCAAGATATCGGGATATGAGGTTCTGTGGAAAATTCTGTAGCGTCAATGCGTGATCTACGTTATACAATGGATTAAAGGAAATACCAAATCCTTATAACATTGGCTGTCAGACGAGGTTCATGGTCCTCTTGAATTAAGGAGTATCGTTACTATGAGTAACACATTAATGGAGCGTGGAAGCTGATGTTCGTGTTGGAATAGGCACCAGATCCTCCTAGGCCCTGCGAAAGGCATCACGCTGAAAGTATCTCTCCGTGAAACAAAAATTGCAAATTGACGATTTCGTTATCAGGCCAACCGAAACATAGTGGGTGTAGTAAGGACTCACAGAAGATCCTCTATAGGGCTCTGAGAAAGACATTTTGAGGGCTAAGAGAGCTACAAAGATGGAGGGAATCAGATACATCGCAACAGATGAACACGT
Organism: Riptortus pedestris; assembly: GCA_019009955.1. NCBI lineage: Eukaryota > Metazoa > Arthropoda > Insecta > Hemiptera > Alydidae > Riptortus > Riptortus pedestris. The sequence goes on from CM032229.1 coordinate 100,718,338, forward strand.
ATGCCTTATATCATCTGTGCATATATGAAGACTGGCAAGGGTACGCCCTGAGAATGGAAATCAACTAGTTAGTCAGGAAACGTTGCATCGGCACGGGTTTGGATGAGTAGAAGCAGGCCCAAGTAAAAGGTGAATGGCCAAAAAGGACTTTTAGATGAAAAATTGGATATCCTATTTGTGGACCACAGTGAATAGTACAAGAGGGTGAAAGAAGTTTAAGAGAACCTGCAAAGAGTGAAGCACCTTGATTCAATTAAATAGCATATGACAAATTAATTTAAAGGTAATGTTACCAATAGTTGGGGAAAAAAGTATCAGCACCCTCATTGATATTTGAGTTATATCAAAATGTGTAAAAGAGAAATTGTACGAAATAATACGATAAACAAAATTGGGTTCAATAGCTGAGCATTGATTGCATTTCACGCCTTCTCCAATTCCCTCATTTATTCCGGTCGGATTTTGGCCATTAATAATCATCGCGATTAGTTTGACATAAAATGGTTTAATATAACGAGCTGGGCAACGAACAAATATACATTTTGCTTGTTAGAACGTTAAAAGACAAATATGATTGTAATAAATATTGCCCAGCTTTTACGAATACAGATGTGGGTTTTCTTGCTGAATTACGTCTGTTGGAGTTAAAATAATATTCAATTCATGCATCTTCACGAGGAATTCCACATTGGTAGTTACATCAGTAAAATCGCAATGTAAAATGAAAATTATATTACTGATGTACCCAATGATATAGATAGAATAAGTCGACATTTGAATAATCGTATGAAGATATACGACCCCAAACTCCAAGCTATTAAGGCGTAAATATTGTTTAAAAAGAAGAGAGCAATGTATACATAATAAATTTAAAATAATAAAGGTAGTAATAGAGACAAGCTATGACAGACGTTTATCGTGGTTTTGATTAGTGGATTTATCTCTTAAACTAAGGCTCTCTGAGAATTCATTCGAGTTGGACAAGGTTGCCCCTGTGTCTGATAGCAATTATGCAGTTTCAGAAATACTTTTGTATATTTTTTTTAATTATACGAAAGAAAAAGTCCGTCACGCATTTTTTGATATGGTGTAATTTATAAAAATCCCCCTCTCTAAACCCCACCTCCCACTGGCTCAATTTCAGCCATTAACGAACTTGATCTGTTTGTTTTTTTTTTGTTGGTAACGATCAAACAAAAATTGCGACCACTAGAGCGTTAACAGACAAATATGTATATATATATATATATATATATATATATATATATATATATAGATAGATAGATAGGTAGATAGATATATTTATAATGTTGAACGGACTTCATTTTCGTTATTTCCTGGGTAGGATTGATGGACATGTGAAGAAATTTTTGAAAATCGCGTCATGAGTACGGCCTCAATAGCAGACTTCCCTTAAGGGAAATCTGCTAAAACACTCTTCCTCGATGTTCTTTAAGTAATACTTGTGCACTGTTATTACTTTCATCCCAAGAAATGATCACAGCAATTATCAAGTAATTTGGCGTCTAAATACATTTTAATGAATCAATTTATTTTTATTTACCTTAGACATAAGAACTTTTAAGGTGAGACTAAGAAGTTCATTTACGATTTATGATGATTATGAGTTCATCCTTATTCATCTAAAATTAATACACACTATGGATAATCATAGTTTTGTATATTTGTATGGAGTACGACTTCACTTTGACATTTGATAAACCGAGGCCGTTGTAAAATTCTTTTAAAATTCGTAAATAATAAACCAATGACTTTGTACAGATATTCATTGAGCATAGCCACTATAACCAGTTGTAATCAATTAGAATGTCTAGAAACAGTTTAAAACGATTATAAATAGCTCTAAAATACTCCACGATACTTTTCATTTTAATATAACCTGCTCGTGGATAGTAGGCCTCTTAATGAGTAATGCATGGTCTCTGTAAAATAAGCAATGGTCTAGACATTTTAATGTAGTCTCCGGATCCACTCAATGCTTCCTTATTATTATTTAACAGCTGGCTATGCTTCAGCACGAAATGGGCGAAATAGTAAATCTTTAATTCTTGCGTGCAGTATTTGGACTTGTGTTCAACCGTAAAAGATAATTCCTGAGTTTTACGATATAGAAAGATATATTTTTGAATTCCAAATACCCATGGAACGAAGTTCCAGTTTTAGAAAGTCTTAATAACCAGATTACAACAATTGATGATCACCTCCTACTATTAACCCTTAAAATTAAATAAAAAAACAAAAAAAAAGTTGTAAATGTTATGGATTATTTGCCAAAAGCATAGGCTAAATCTAAGCCGATTACTTTTTGAGTACAGTTGCCAATCACATAACTAAATTTTCCATATTTCCTGTTTCCTCCTAAATGTCTATTTGAAATTTATCATATTTCTGATTGAATGTACACAAAATATACCCAATGTGCCTAAAAATATGATTGGAACTTGCAATAAATCATGGTAGTAACCGCCATGCAAAAAAATAGCTTCACCATTTCATAAATTTCATGAAATCTAAATTTGGATGCAGTCATATTATCTATAATTTGTTTGTGTTTTGTCAGAGGTGACTACGTCAAATACGTTGATCAGTAACCAGAACCATAAGCTTTATCCATTTATTATGCACGGGCAATAATGAATTGTCCGATAGGTGAGGGTTAGACATTTAGGTATCTTTGTCTATTGCCGGCAAGAGCCCGGCTAACACGCAACTGACACCATTGAAGATGAGGTTACGGCCTTTAAAAAGCTATGAGATAATAAATACTGTTTTTTTATTTAAGATACTCAATGGCCTTTTATTCTGCTCTTTTCATCATCTAGTTACATTAGGGTCTCCTTATAACACTGTAATGATATTGACATTGCATTACATAAACCCATTATAAATGACCATATATTTTATATTCTGAGCATTCCCAACACAGAGCACATTAAGATGATTATTTATGAATGCTTAAATGTATTGTTTTTACCTTTAAATAAGAGTTATATCCAATTTGGAGATGCCATCATGTGCTCTAGCATTTTCGTAGATAATGCTGATGGATTTTTATAATAACATTCACAGATTTAACGGCGATACACTAATTAATAATACGGATGAATTTCGATAATAAATTCCCGTTAAATGGACTTTTTGAGCGTATTTCGTTCGGCAGTTCAAAGTTCACCGCTGGGCTAGGCCTATATTAGGACCCCGACACGACGGATTAAAACCAGTCATATTCGGAAACAACATTGATTGCGAGGTATCAGATAAAAAAAGAAGAAGTCATATTCGGCATTCTCTGGAGGGGAGACCCTTGTTTGGTGAGACCTTGCTAATCCTTCAAGCATATTGAGATGAATTGTTTGTGAATATTTTGATTATAAATAAATTTATACATATTTATATTTGAATTTTGACTTGAGTCCATTGTTGGTGGGCCCTTCCTAGATTCTTGTTAGGGATTTGGTTGTGTGATTTTTCATCTCTTTCAGCGTCCATGCTTATCGCCGCAGCCAGATCGCAACAGCACAGATATTATTTATAAATATTTCATAATATAATACAATTGAAACAATTACAATATTTTATACATAATAAAATTATAATATTATAAATAGAACATAATGAATAGCACATAGTACTTTCAGAGCTCAAACCACTTTATAAATTTATAGCGGAATAATACCTTTCCATTATATTTATTCGTACTTTACTCTCCTTCAGCGGTTGTAGATTTTATATTCAATAACACCCTAATTCCATGAAATGTATTTCAAGGTTAATTTTCAATACCTTTTGTAAGTAAGCAGACTCCAGGAAAACTGATTTACCCGTAACTAAAAGTATGCGCTTACCGCTGTCTTGTAATTAGACTGCGAGCGGAATGTAATATAGGCAACTTACCATTGTGAGAGGTGGCCCACGTATTACATTGCTGGAAGTAGAGGCCCCCCCCTATTGAAGTGGTCAGGGCTGAGGCTGGTCATTGAAGCATAATGAAGTAAGTGTCTTTTGAGGCATTAATTGTTGAGGGAGTATCCTCTAGAATGGTAGCCTCAGGTAGGATCGATGTGGGAGAAAGGGCCAGGCACCGAGCCAGCCCTAATTATATTGACGACCTGCTTCCCTTCATTTCTAGCTTAGACCACACGGCCATTAGTCCTAGACCATCGCTCCAGGCTGTGGGTCACTTGCCAAAATTCCAGCACCCCCCCCCCCGGCATCTCTCCAGTCTCTTCATAACCCACTTTGTTATAGACCTCACATTTCTTACCACTTTCAGTCCCTTAACAATGTTCAAAAGAACAGGTCGAGATGCCTTACAGCTAATAGTCCATAACACTCCCTGCTTGAGAAAATCACAGGTTATATATATATTTAAAAAAAATAAAATATTATATTGAAATAGAAATGATAAAGATGTGGAAAGATGAATGTAGAGAAGTTAGAAAAAAGTCCGTCACGCAGGAGCTGCGTAAACTAAGCAGATTTCTCACGTAAAGTTATACAATAGAGAAATCTCTATAAGAGTGCCGAACAGTTACGGAAACGGCCGAACTAGCTTTCTGCAGGGACGAATAGAAGCGACCATAGCTCGTCAGTTACACTTAATAAAAATGCAAATATCTCGGTTAATATTCAAGATAGAAGAGAATAAATGTATATAACTATATTTATAGTAAATGTAATTTGCAATAAGATTGGTTTTATACAATTTTTCGATCCGACGTACAGTAACGGAGATATTTCGAATTTTCGAAATCCCCCCCTCTAAACCCCCCCCCCTCCCACTGGTCCGATTTCAGCCGTTAACGAACTTGATCTTTCTTTTTACATAAAACGATTAAGTACCGAGTTTGGTGACAATCAAACAAAAATTGCAACCGCTAGAGCGTTAACAGACAAATATATATATATATATATATATATATATATATATATATAATTTCGAACGGACCTCATTTTCGTCATCTCCTGGGTAGGATCGATGGACATTTGAAGAAATTTTTCGAAACTCGCGTCATGAGTACGACCTCAATAGCTGATTTCCCTGAAGGGATAATATTTTAGCAGTTATGCTTAAAGGAGAGCAACAATTCACAGTCAATCCTAATTATAGATACAATGGGCAAGAGAGTATGTGATAATTATTGTAGGAATAAACGCCAATGCGATGAGGGTACTCTCTCCCTTTCTCTCACTCTCTCACCCCCTCTCCCTCTCTGCCTCCCTCCCTCTCTCCCTCTCAGCCCCTGAGTGCGGGCGAGGCCTAGCGACTAATGCAGCGTCACTATCTGGCCGACTGGGCTATTATCACACTGCTCATTAGTATAAAGCCTCCAGCTCTCTCCTCTCACTATCTACTAGTAATAATTAAGTAAAATAATAATGATATCTTGGTATCCAACACTTGTTTCAAGACAATTCAGACATGCTGATTAAAAATATGCAAACCGTTTGTTTCTATCACTCACAGTTTTAGAGATATCGGACATTAACCATTTATATATGTTTTACATTGTAACAAGGCAAACGACTCGCAGACAAGTTACAGTAAAGCACCTATTGCTGAATAGAGTACTAATTAACATAAACTGTATAGCATCATCTAGTTTAAGATATTATACACATATAAAATATATAGGTATAACATATAGTTCCTTTATTTAAAGTTAGTTTGTTTTGAATTTCTTGACTGTAGACTTGCGTTTGTGCTGAGCATTTGGCATGGCGTGCTGAAGCATCTAGCAGTAGTCAGCCAACATTGCCTACTCCATTGATGATAGCGTGACTCCATCACTGAGATGTCCTGGTGAAAATGTTCGCCATGTTCATCACTAGGTTCTAGGGAAAGAAGTCGAGGAGAGTAATCTTGACGGACGTGTTGCAACTCATCAAGCTGTACGCACCAATGCACTTCTGCACAATATTTACATAGTAAGGAGATTTAAAATTTCCAAGGAAGTTAGCTAAAACAGACTTGAATGCCAACCATGCATCTTTTTCAGTATTGCTGAGTAAGTCTTGAAAGTGACTAGTGCAATGATCTTCCTTAATTGTAGACCTATGAACACACCTTCTTTCAGTTTCGCATAACTCAATTCTCGAAACTTGAGGTATAGGTACCAAAAATCATCCTAGTATTTGTCTAGAGCCTTCACAAAGTTCTTCATGAGTCCCAGCATTTTGGAGCCGCACTTTTCAAAATAATCAAAATTTTGATTTTGGGCTTTTGGAAAAAAAAAGTATTATAACCTAATTTTTGTTACATGTCATATGAAAGGCCATGCTCAAAAAGAGTTAAATGTCACCGCTCCAACCTTCCTAGTACAATTCGAACAGGGACTAGAACAATTTAAAATAAGCTCGTACGGCGATTTTGGGAAAATTCAGAGTTGCGTTAAAAAAAAAAAAAACTTGACGCGATAGAGCAAAACAGTTTTCACATTTGTAATCAGCATAAAAAACTGCGTTATAAAAAGTAAACATTATTCCAGATATCTATGGGTTGTTTATCAGTGTAATCAGAGCAAAAAATTTGGGAAGTTCAGTCTTACTTCTCCGTTGCTGTGGGATCAGACCTATGAAACCTTTAGGTTGAGGCTGACAGTTCCCATTACACTGAACGTGGCACTCAATGTAAGGGGGTTTTAGGGGATATTAGAGCGCTGTGAGGATCACCAAGCATCGGACGGTGCCGGTTTAGCTTTGATGGTTGGCGAAACCAAGAATGAGGGGGTAGTGATATACGTGTAACGAGAAGAAGAAAAAGAAGGAAGTGACCCTTCCAAGCCTGGGACTTACCCAAAAGAAAAGCACAACCTTGAAAAACTAAGGCTGGAGCGTTATCGAGGATGACGCTATTAGAGACTAATCCTAAGAAATATAACCCTATCAAAACAAAAACATACATAAACTAAGACAGACTTAGTTTATTTTTAGGATAAGAAATGGATTTGAGAAACCAAATATTTCGGTTTTAACTATAGGATCGATAAACTGTTCTGAGCCAATCTTATTGAAAATTTAATTTCCTATAGATATTGTTTTATAAATTTACCTCTATCTTGAAAATTAACCGAGATATTTACATTTTTCGCCCTACCTTTCGTTATCCCTCACTCCATCTTATGCCACATTAGTTATTAGCTGTTATATAATGAACCACTATATTCCCTTAAATAGCTAATGTTGTATTCATTTTCGGGGTGACGTTGCCATTTAAGATTTTGCGTTCTAAACTACATGATTTTTATTTGGGCAACACCACACCCATTATTTAACCATTTCATGGAAAACTAAAGATTATATCAGGTAATAGCAGAAATTGGCCTTGGGTGGGGGGGGGTTAAGATGGCGAAGTAATTTAAAATCTGAAATATATTGGTTACTGTGATTCGGATTGAAAAATGTTATATAATCCATGTTGTTGGAATTTCAATAGTCAACTATTGTTTTATACACGGTTCCTTGGCTCAAATAACAACGGAGTTATTTGTATTTTTTCGTTTCGTTCATTTGTAAACCCTCTTTAACTCATCTGATTTTCACTATATGTACCTCAGACATTAAGCATCTCTAGTCAAACATCTTAATTCCAGTTAACGTAGGCCGCATACTACGGATTAAATAGAGAGTTGATCATCAGCACCTCATCATTCAGTACAACTCATTCTTCCAAAAATAGTCAATGAAGTTAAAAATTTGAAACTACATATGACAATTAATGTCAGTAACAAATTGTATAACAACTCCTTATTTCGTCTCAAACATGTTTATCATTGACACACGCAACCATAACAAATATATACAAAGTAACACCTCAATATAAACAAAATAAACTCTAATCCCACTTCCGTGATCCTCTTTTAATCAATCGTCCAAAACTAATAACTACAGTAAAAATTAATGTGGCAGGCACTATGAAAACACAAAATAAACTACAATTACAAGCCTATCTCTAGGCTAAAGCTTGACACAAGCCAAACGGCAATCGTTTTTGACGCACAAGGACTTTACAATACCTAGGATTAATGGCTCAATATTTAAGTAATGACATTCGGCATTTATAATTTATCATAGAGAACTATTATGAAACTTTCTTTGAGCAAATAAGTCCCACAAAGGCAGCAAATTACACGATAAATTGGCTTCATAAATACCGAAACATTCCCCAAATAGACTTTATTCCAAGAATGAAAGGCCACTAGAAGAGAATGTGTGTGGATGTGTGCGTGTGTGTTGAGGTGAGAGGGGGTGGGGACGATCCATAGTGAGTGAACACAAAAGGAACTGTATACAAATATAGACCATTTGTCATATCGAGCTAGGGAATGAGGAATCGATAGGTATAGGGCGACTACTCGAATAGGTCTCCTATTATTAAAGGGCGCCTGGTGGTGGTCGTGAGGATGTTACGGTGGATTGAAAAGGAGAATGTACATTAGAACTGTAATAACAGGGATATTGAAAACTCCCCTCCCGTCCCCCCACCTCCTCTCTCTCTCTCCTCCCCCCCCCTCTCTCTCTCTCTCTCTCCAGTGTCTGTTAGTACTTATTGAATGGTAGAAGCGGTTCAGAAGGTACCCAGCTCAGCATGCCCGATTCCTCTGCCCACTTAAAGTAAATTTCAACTGACTACTATGGGTTTCTTTATGACTTCATTTTGCACGTTTGAGAAGAGCTCAGCTGGAAGGGCATAAAACACTTCAACATTTGAAGAGGAAAATCTCTTTACGGAACATATATTTTATGTTTATTTATATGATTATATTATATAATTTTGTTATTTTGGGGTTTTCTTTGCACAGCAAGTTTAAAATATTTTAAGCTCGCCTGGTAATTTGGTCCTTAGTTCGAGATACATAATGGGGCTCGGAACAAAAAGGTGAATAAATTGGTAGGTCTGTCGCGAGTTAATGAGAAAGGTACGAAGTGGGTGTGAAGAGATTTGTGTACAGAACATGACGGAATGAAAAAGAAGTATCACACAAGAACGTACTAAATACTATCATGTATTAGGTAATCTCGATTGCGATGTAGCGGAATTAATTTCCGACTTTCTGGAAAAACCTCTTAGCCAAACTCCTTATCAAGGACCTTTGTAACCGTCTCATCTCGGACTTTGAGGAAACAGAGAGCCGAAAATTTACAAAGCTTGTTGACGAACTAGAACTGGGTTCAAACAAGCCTTCCCAATTTCTGAGGGAAATGCGTTCCCACGCCGGTCCATATGTTTAGGACGATTTTTTAAAATCACTATTTTTGAAACGTCTCCCTCCTCATATCAGCTCAATATTATCATCACTGGATTCACCGATTCACTGGACAAAGTAGCCATTATGACCGACAAAACAATGGAGTATTCCCCCAATCACTCCCCACAAATTCACTCTTTAGAAGGCCACCCATCAACTAGCACACAACCCAATAGGTCATCATGTCGGGGTCACCACTATATCGCGAGTTAATGAGAAAGGTACGAAGTGGGTTTGAAGAGATTTATTGTGTACAGAACATGACTGAATGAAAACATGAACAAGGTTATGAGAGTAAACAAAGTTAATAATTAAAAACATATGATTTTTAGAAAAAACATTAATAAATAAATAAATGTAGGCAGGCGGTGAGGACGCCCACAGGTCTTAATTCACTGTAAACCTAGAGGCCTTACAGAAGAGCAATAGGCATTTATGTAAAGACGAACTCATTAAATAAAATCCTTAGTATCACCCTTGATAGTAAGGGTGATACATCAACAACCGACACATAGAAGAAGAATTACATTACACCTCCAGCATGTACACTTTTTGAAGAAATATAAGAAATCATAAGTTGAACCAATTCTAAACCACTATTGTATTTTTATTAAAATGTTCACTAAATGTAAAGACGTGCATTAATCATAATTCTAAAGCTGAACTAAAATGTAGTTTTTATGATAAATAATGTAACGATTGATTTGTTTTACCATGAATTGTTTCATTAAAACAATAAATAGCTTATTTGCTTATTAAGGACTTCAGACTGCAAAAAAGCCTTTTAACCCCATTTAGATTCCACTGGAGTATAATTGACGTCATATTGGAACAAATGCAAAGTTAAATAATAAGTAAAATGGATATAGCAATAAAAATAATAAAATTAAGGGTTGGGGGAATTGTTTTCATTGATCAGACTGTTTCCTCTGTGTATGACGTTTTCTAATTTTTGTTTTTTCTTTGTGATATTTGTTGCTTCTGGATTCCGAATAGTTCTTACCTTCTCTTGAAAACTTCCTGCTTCAGTTTCTTTCAGGTTGACAATATTATTTGATACCATGGGTATGTCCTGGAGACTGGTGGCTGTAGTATCTGATGTGCGTTTATAAAATGGTTTTTAAGTTTGTATTAGTGAGGAAGAATCAGTAAATTTCTTCAAGATTAAATTTTCCATAACCTCCATCCGTTTTCTCATTTGTGAAATGATTTCTACAAGTTGAGAATGACTTTCATTAGTCTGCAGGTTAGAATTAATTTTAGCTGCAAAGGTGCTTTCATTTTCTTTTGTTACAGCTTTTCTAGCTTTCGTAGTGTAGCTTTTGCAGACGAAGATAATATTATTCTAGCAAATACACGTCTTACATCGACTAAAATGCTTGAAGAGAAGGAATGTTAATAGACAATAATAATCTCGGGACAAGTGAAGACATGAAGTCGATATTGATTTGGGAATCCATCGTCTCCATTACATTCCGCGGTGGGTTCGACGATGGAGTAATAAAATAGGAGTAGATTTGGAAGGGGATTTAGTAGAGGACGCGCCTTAAATCACCAGAACTAAATGGGCTACCAACCGCAGGAGCAAGGCTTTGTCACACTCTCTGTGTGAAATCATCTCAACCAAGATACCTGGCAAACCTATTTAAACCTCGGTCACAATTTGAACAGCCATCTTCTTTACTCTTAAATGTAGAAAAGTAATTTAGAATTCTAGAAAACGAGTTAATTACTTCTTGTAATTATGCACGAGGCGGAAATTATTTTTAACTGATTTTGACACAGCCAATCTAACTATTCTTAAAGTAGTTCAGTCCTGAAATCGTTGTGGTTAACCAGTATTCCAAACCCTTCAAATGAATTAAGTTTTAACTCTCATTAGGCAATGAACGACAACTGTTTGCAGCATGATTTTTTATTTTGGTGGAGTAAGAGAGAATATTCATTGAATAGTACTATAAGTGGTTAATAAGTTAGAAAAATATTAATATTTATATTGGATTAGAATACCTCGTGGTAGATTACTCTTTGTATCTCATTATTAACAGAACGTATAAATTCTTTAATGAAATATGTCGCAGGCTTGGTGCAAATTGTTTTTGTAGTACCTCCCCGGGGTCGAATACTTGAACTAGGAACTCCATTATTTGAGATTTAAAGAAATCTCTAAGAAAAGAGGAGACTGTATGAACCATATGATATATAATTAGTTATTCATATTATAAGTGAACTACAGAGAAGTTGGAAGAATTCTTGAGAGACAAAAGGCATCACTTAGAAATAGTTCATTTCTAAGGGAAATCAGCTAATATTTTGGCTTGTGAATGTATATATTACTCTTTCCAACGCTTAGAAAATAAAATTAAATAAGTAATAATTATTATTACAATTGTAAACATTAATATATATTACAAATAGTGTATCATAACTTTCAGTTTTCCTATAGAGATATTTGATGTAAACAATAAAAAAACTACTGTACTGTACTAGAAAGAGATGCATGTGCCAATTCAAGAATAAATATGACTTCATATACATTCTCTGAAGGTTCGAGGTACGGATTTCGAATGGCTTTACTGGTCACAGAGAGACCTGTCTGAATTACTGGATGCGGCACAGTTCCTAAAAGAACATACTAATTTTCCAGAAATCCGAAAAGTTCATACTGCCAACTTAACATCAGTTTATCTAATGCGTTAAAGTTTTATATGATGTGTTATATTTTAGCTGTAAAATCACATTAATTGTAAAACATGGATCTACGTTATTTACTGGAATAGGTAATAATAAGTATTTTCCTTTGCAGGAGTAAAAAGGTAAAAATGACAAAATTTGTTTTATTTAATAATGTATTGAATAGGCGTGTAACTTACATGTTCCTTTGACGCCGGTGATCCATTTTGCCAGCTAACCTGGAATAAAAATATGTAAATTAGAAAATAGTAATGCTTCAATAATATAGAACCAAAAAATATAGTTGAATCTACGGCGGAAGTACGAATATAATGTATTCTCTTCTACCAAGAGATATTCTACAAAAAAATAAATAAATATGGAGTGAAATAGTAAACTCTATATTCATCAGATTTCTGCTATTCAGGGGATTACCCCAACGCGGATTTATAAAGGAAAAAATCAATTCTGTTAAAAAAATATAGATGATAAATGTAAACACACTAATACCAAATAGTAAATATTGGATTGGTACTTAATTCCATTTATTTATATTACATGCTAGAAATGTATGCTCGTCATAACTTAATCCAAAATATGACAAGTACACCGCCATAATATGTATTTAAAATTAAACCACTTTATTGTTATTTCAGTTTCATTATGATGGTAATTACTGTAAATTATCGTTGAACTAGATTCAAATAACGTTTAGAACTGCTTCACAAAAAGGAAAAAACTGCTCGTTTCCCATAAATCTTACGGTATTTATGTTAGAGACAAGGATAATTAAAAGGGGATTCATCATGTGATGATAAGGCGGCCGAATGCAATAATTAGGTTCTGAAAGCAGTTCAGCTCATTACTTGTAGAAGTTTGTGCAAAGGAGTTATGGACTTGACCGAAATTCCTCTCATTAATATGAGATTTTAACAAAACTCAAACTATTGCATACTCTCCAGCAGGAGTTACTTATTAGTTTATATACACTCGATGGCAAAGTGTGTGTGTGTGTGTGTGTGTGTGTGTGTGTGTGTGTGTGTGTGTGTGTGTGTGTGTGTGTGTGTGTGTGTGTGGGTGGGTGTTTGTATGTTCGTTTGCTGAACCTATCAATAATAGCAAATAGATACTTAATCCATACTAAATATTTAATAATTTATTTCACCAATTACAGTTTTTAATTGTTATCTTCTCCGCCAATAAATTTGTTTTTGAATTGATTATTATGCCACGTTAGTTTCCATATTGAATGATCCATTTTTTGTTAGTTTGAAGTATTTCTTGATCAGTTCATTCGTTCTCTTATACCCTACGAGAGTTTCCAAGAAAAGATTCAATAATAATAATAGTATAGGTAGGATGAAAGAATTAGCTACGCTTCAATTGTAGCAATTTATTAAAACGTTAGAGCGCTTCCGATGCAGTGCATCATCGTCAGTGCCCGATCATCGTGTTGACCTGTCGACTCTTGGAGCTAGACTGGCTAGACTCCGAGAGCCGTCAGGTCAACATCCAGGACCTTCGGGCACTGACGATGATGCACTGCATCGAAAGCGCTCTGCCGTTCTAATAAACTTTTACAATGGAAGCGTAGCCAATTCTTTCATCCTACCTACATTAGAAGTCACTTCCACCTCCCGTGAATAGTTTCTAAAGGATTAATTCCGTTTTGACTCATTCACTGAATGTTTGGTTTCAATATACTATTTATGACTAAAAATTCCTATTCATATTATTCTTTATATTTCTTCTTAAAATTACAAGAATACACATCTGTTTTAAACATAAGGTTACACTCGTTTCACGCTTTATTCAAGTTTAGCTGATACGTATGTATCGCCCGATCCGCTAAAGGGAACTCCAAGAGGGAGAACTTTCAAAGTTCTGATGTTTGAGCGAACATGCCAAAACAATTCCCGTTGGGCGCTGAGCAGACTCAAAGTCAATATATGACTAAGATAAATATTTGTTCTACTCAAAAGCCTGAAGGATATTTCACCCATATACGGAAACGCAAGACTCTAAGATTTAGCCTTTCTAGCGGAAGCAGTTTCATTGTAGTTCCTAGAAATAAAATTACTTATTAAGTGATTAGAGCTATAAATGTCTCAAGGGCAACTTAATAAAAGCAGTAATAATTATTAAGGATTCGACAGTAAATAAAGAAACGCGATAATGAAACACAAGCTTTGAAATTTATGTTCGTATTATCTACTAGGATGTGTAGATAACAATGCCGGAACAGATTTATCCTTTAATAAAATTCAAAAAGTAGTATTTAATAACCACTTACTCAATGCAGATTCAATTAGTAAACATAATACTTCGTATAGGGAAGGGTTTGGTAGACACCCTCAGGCACACAAAAGCACACACGCACACGCACAACCAGAAATAATAAACTCACATCTCGCTCTAATATATTTGCTAATGACTCATATCCTGTACACAAAAAGGCTCAACCATGTCAACCTTTAGACAAGGTAGAGTAAGCTATAGAAAATATCTCTTGCCAAATATCAATAAAATTCAGGCCTTGCCGCCACCGGACACGACGATTGGTGCTTGTAACAGACATATACAGCTTTCTAAATCCAATTTTTCACTGAAGTGTAAAAGAAAATATACTTAACCATATTATTCACTAAAATAGGAAAATAAAACAATATTATAAAACTGAAACACAGAAAAATACCTTAAAAATATTTACATAATTAGTCAATGGAAATTTATAATGGTAATTACTTTACACTAGAGTATTAGTTATCTGTAAACATTGAGTAGGTTAAAACACGTAATCAGTGCTTTATAAAAATTTGATGAAACTGTCTATCATTTTGAAATATTACAAATATTTACTTGTGATTACGCATCACACTTTACCAAAGCTGAGGCAGTCATTGTTTTCGGTAATAATTTACTGTCACATGGGAAGGGCCTCAGTAGGTCCATTTATAGAAGGCAAGCTAGAAATGCTATCTAAACTTCGTATATTGTGTAGAATTCTCTCAGAATGTTTGCACAATTAGATCCATTCACAAAAGCCTAACTTACGATAGGGAGTATCTCCATTTGAGCAGAATTTATTCTTAACAATGTAGGTTTGAATGTTGTAAATGGAAAAAGGTATTCGGCCGAGGTTAACACCTATTGACGTGGTATTAGTATTAAGAAAAGTTAAATTTCTTCCTGCAATGGACAGAAAGACATAGCTTAGGCCTGTTTACATATCACTTTATAGGCTCATTGTAAACATTACATGGATTGTTTTCGATTTTTCCGAATCCAATAGTCTAGGGAACTCTAAAGTACTAAATTAGATACATACTCCATTTTATTTATTAATTTTTATTAAATTTTAATATTTTTTATTTTATTTCCCTATAAAAGTCACGTTTGATGACTCTTTTTTTCTCTTTTTTGTTATTCTCACCTTTTAGTTTTTGTAATTAGTTTTTGGTTCCTTTATTGTGATCGATTTTTGTTTATTGTTCGATTTCTGTTTTTTGTTTTCCATTTATTTATTTTTGGTTCATTTCTGTTTTCTGTTCCCTTTTTGTTTTCTATTTCTGTTTTCTGTTCCACGTCTGTTCTTGGTTTTCCATTTTGTTTTTGTGTTCCATTTCTGTTTTTAGTTCTCCTTTTTGTTTTTTTGTTCCATTTCTATTTTTCGTTTCAGTTCTGTTTTTTGTTCCATTTTTGTTTTTTTATTTCGATTTTGTTTTGCATTTCTGTTTTTCGTTTCCATCTCTTTTTTATGTTGCATTACTGCTGTTCGCGTTCAATTTCTGTTTTTCGTTGTCAATATCAGTTATTTTGGTTTTAATTTATCCTTTTTTCGTTTTTAATTTTATACAGTTTTTTCTCCGATTAACATCGCCACAGTTCCGAAGCTCCAAATAAATAAATAAAGTACTAAATTATGTAGTGATGAATGAATGAAGAGATATTTGTATTAATGCTTCATGTTAGTGGGGATGAAATTGACTGGGGAATTTCGAACATTGGGAATGAAATTGACAGTGAGCAATCGACTGCTGGCTGGGTATGAAATAGGAAAGGGCTATCATGTGATTTAAATATGAAGTAAGGCTAGAACGGAGTGCGGTTGGGAGAAAGAAAAGGTTTTCCAATCAGAGAGAGATGATTGGGTTCGCTCCCTGGCCAATCCCCGTACAGGACCATTGGGAGCTGGCCAATCAACTCTCTTCCCTTATACAGTAATCCCTCTAGCGCCTTTTCTTACAGTAATTAACATTTTCATTGCCATTTATTTTCATCAGGTTGTCGATAATGTAAGATAGTTGCAAAAAAAGAGAGGACATAACTATTAAAATAAAGATATTTATTTAAGAACAAACAATATTAAGAAGAAACATGACAGCATACTGCGAGAAATTACTGAGCGTTGGAATACTGCAAGTAGAAAAATCCGAAAACCGGAAGATGTTCTTCCTCGTATCCGAATTGGATACACAAAATTAACACAGTTATTTATTGAACGGCTTTTTCCCACCACCCTGCTATTATTGTATTGTCCATCTTACTGACTCACATCTGCTCCTTAATTGTAAAAAATACAGTCTTCCAAGAACAGCTTTGAACCTTAAACCTAGAGAACTCTTTAGAGACAATGAAGAAGACATAAAAAGGCTTTTTGATTTTTTAACAGAAACTCGTTTGTTCCAAGAACTATAGATTCATCTAGCGCTAATGACAATAGTAGAAGGTGCCGTATATTGTTATAAATAAATAAAAATAGTTCTTAGGAAATGGTCTACGGTTGAGCTTCTTTCTCAAAATTAAAAAACAAAAATATTGTATTTATTTATATCTCGTATTAAATGATACAAAGTCAAAATATTTAGTCTAATGATAAATCTAAAAGTTAAAGAACAAATAAAATTATAAGGATCAATAAGAAGCCCATGCCCTCTACTGTCTTAATATTATGCAGAGTGCACTTCCGGAGTCAGCGCTCCATCCTCAGTGCATGCTGATTAAAGCTGCGTAGTCTGGTCCAGGCTACACGGCTTTAATCAGCAGGCACTGAGATTGGAGCGTTGACTCCGAAAGTGCACTCTGGATAATATTAAAAAACAGTAGAGGACATGGCCTTCTTATTGATCCTTATCAAGTGGTTCCTCTACCATCCAGCATATTCCAGAAATTAAATTATGTTTAAAATGTATTTATCAATCGTATCAAGTAGCTTAAATTTATGAATTTCGGTTGAAATACAATTTATTAGTATTCCTTATGAGTCATCAATAAAATTATGAATCATGTATATTTATGTAGGGAAAAAGATGTGCTATGGTATGCTCTTCTACCATTGATAGGAATGAGGCTTCCTTGGAAAACCCTAATTGTTTATTTCCGAGGAAAACTGGCAGGCTTGAAGATGGTGCCTTTGCATCGAAAGCGCTGCCAACTGTACTCGACCATCAGCCAGTGACGACGGTATGCACCGAGAGATATGCCAACTATATGAATATCAATACTAATAAAAAAAAAGTTTAAGTACTTTATTATTTAACAATGGATGAAGATCATAAAGGATTAAGTATTTTTACATCCTCGGTATAATGTAATGGGTTGAATAGGACCAAGAAACCCACGAAAACTGCATAGCCACTTTTGTTTGTCGAATGAAAAAACCCCTATTTGTATTTTTACATCTGGTGAGTCCATTGAGGTTAGTTAAGTGTATGAGGGTTTTGGGCTGAGATCTGATAGCCGTTAAGGGCAGCGATAAGGGTGGCAGGGGGTGGCTTGGCACCTCCCCAACTCCTCCAATCTCAAAGTAACCACGCTCGTTATGTGCCACCAGAGACTTTAATATCTTCATAATGGCTCGGCTCATTATTCAACAACAACGCCAAGAGATTAGCTATATACACAACTAAATGGTTGCGGGAACCCAGCACGCCTTGTTGCCGGGTAGTTAGTACATACATTTTTCTAGCGTTGGGTTGCAAATTTAATTGTTTAATTAAGAGACGAGATTATTTACAGATACCCCACGACCTACTTGACATACTAACTGAAGGTAACCCATACATACCCACTATACTACATCATCTAAAATACATTAACATAAGCACAAAAATTTAAATATACAACATTTATAATTAATACTTCTGCGATTCTAGTCTGTGTGTGAATATGTTTTGTGTGTGTGTGTTTGTTTGAATGTTTACTGAACACTTTGGTATATATGAAATATAAATATTTCATCCTTTATTTAGTCTAGCAAAACTGAAGGTTCCTCTCCCCCTCCTTTAGATACATATTCCATTTTATTTATCAATTTATTTATATTTATTATATTTTGTTTAATATTTTTTTATTTGATATCCCTATTATCCAACGTAACTCTTTTTTTATTTTAGTTATTCTCACCTTTTAATTTTGGATTCTATCTTTTGTTTTTTCCTTTATGTGTTCGATTTATGTTTATTGCTCGATTTCTGTTTTTTGTTTTTCATTTATGTTTATTGGTTCATTTCTGTTTTCTATTCCCTTTTTTTTTCTATTTCTCTTTTGTGTTCCATGTCAGTTCTTGGCTTTCCATTTTGTTTTTGTGTTCCATTTCTGTTTGTCGTTTCAGTTCTGTTTTATTTTCCAATTTTGTTTTTTATTTCTATTTTGTTTTTCATTTCTGTTTTTGGTTTCCATCTCTGCTTTATGTTGCATTCGTGTTGTTCGTGTTCAGTTTCTGATTTGTGATGCTTTTTTTTTCGTGTTCAATTTCTGTTATGTAGTTTTATTTTCGTTTAAATTAATTTTGTTTCGTTTTTTTTTAATTTTATACAGTTTTTTTCCCCCGAGCAACATCACCACAGTTGCGAAACTCCAAATAAAAAAAAACAGACACAGTGAGTATCCTGGTCCGAACGAATTCAGTAAAACTTAATTCCATTTTACGAAGTACTTCATTACTCGTAAGAGAAAAACTGGCGCCAGGTATATATATATATATATATATATATATTGTATTTAGTATAATCACGGTTTCATGCAAATGAATGAACACGAAAATTATATTTTTACTAATTAGCCTGATTGAAAAGCGCTGATTGTTTAGCTCTGTTATTTTATTATTGTTTTTAATGTTGCTTACAGCTTATGTTAAGAAAAGTGCCTCCAGTTTACACAGTAAACAGTAAGATACAGATAAACCATAATAAAAATTCCACCAGAATTTAAAATTGCCTAAGAAAAAAAGAGTGTAATGAAGCCGGCGTTTGAAATAATATTACAATAAATATGTTTGTCTTATGTGACCGAATGAAACCTCAGTTTTATGTTAAAAAGGAAGGAGCATTATATTTATGCTTATTTTGAAAAGTGAGCACTTTTTGTTATATATAATAAAGCATTCATTATTTCTAATCAGTATTTCATTTACGTTACAAATAAAGGTCTCTCGCCTTATTCAAGGTAAAACAGTACACCACAATAAAATAGCACTTGACAACATCAAATTGGAATCAAATGAAATAATAAATACAAAAAAATAGAAAACACTTTAGAAGGCAGTAATGATATGTTATGAACCACGGTTTTCATAGTAATTAAACGGGAGATCTGCGGCATTTACTTGACTACCATATATCTCATTCTTCAGTAAGACATATTTATCATATTGTTACGTTTATTTCAAAATCAGTAATAAACGTTGTTTATTAGAGTTCTTTTGGATTGCAAAATTAAACACAGACAAGCTTCAAGGTTTTTATCACTGCATAATTTATTTAACAATGCGCTACACACTTGGTAAATTGTTCTTAATTACTACTCACGGTATGCACTGATAGCTTCACTGTTATTCTTATTACACAGCCCAATAACTCACTCACGAACGCTGAAGTTCACAAAAACACGGTACAGCACTGATCTTTGCGAAGTTAACGGCACTACACCGTCCTTTACCTTAACACACCACTATACTGTTCCTTACAGAGTCACGGCACAACACTGTTCTTCACATAAAACACTTTAATGCACTACAACTAAGTCGCACTGTTCACTAAAGCTGCACTGAATGCACTGTTGATCACTTGATGAGAGATCTGAGAACAAACTAAACTAACTCGGGGCGGGCTGAGTCCTTTTATAGTTCGTCGGAAAACATTAAAGCGGAATTGTCTGGGCTCTTCTGGATCCGAATGGGTATTGCCGAGGACGGGTGAGAACATATGTCGGCACCTTTGATCTTGAACATGTGATTAACCCTGTTTAATTTTTCATGTACTTAATTTTCGCAACAATATGCTTATTGAGGTGCAGTGCTTATTTTTCACGTTTTTCCTCACAAATTAGTCTTATCTAAAATTTTAGAACTAGATTGTTTCATGCTCAGGTGCGACTGGCTTATTAACTACACCCTTGTGAAGTAACAACATTTAATACATAACTAGTGCAATATTGAATTGCGATTGTGATTGTGGATTTTATTGATAAAACTTATTTTAATGAAATATTTAACCCTTTCCACTCCAATGTCGAGTGTCACTCGACACTGATTTTGTTCCACTAGCTCCACTGTCGAGTGATACTCGACATGGTGTAATACCTCTTTTTGCGGAAAATTTTAAAACAGGAGGGATTTTTGTTACTGAAATGTTTGAGTCACGAATGAATGAAACATATTCTAGAATCGTAAGATACTATAATTCAATTAAAGCCTTGGAGTGGAAAGGGTTAATGAAATTTCAAACGTATATTATTAGTTTTAAATAAATGGTATTCATTTATTTAGTTAGAACTGGGGAGCAATTTATTCCCACTATATTCAGTGGGGGGAAATGAAACCGTCACAATTATTTTTTTCCACGGTTTATTGGTAAGTGTCAAACTATGTGATTGTGTCAAAATTACAGTTAGGAAAAATGAAAGGAAATTAGAATATTAAAGACTTTTGCATAATAAACCCTACGAGAGAGCAATAGAGGGTGATAAAAAATAACCATGTAGACAGAGACATAAAAAGGGTGGATGGGAGAAAGATTATAAGGGACCGTGTAGGAGGATAAGCACCACAAAAAAGACCCCAATAATGACATTTAGTGCCCATGTTACAAGAACATTTCTACAGTATAATTCATTTCTTAGGAACTAAACACTCCCATGTATCTAATCTCAATTTAGCTAATTTTACTTATAAGCATATCATAAATTAGTATAAGATATATTAAATTAATACACCAATACGCCAAAACACAGATATATGAGGTAATATGGCTTCTAAAGGAAAATAATGAATATAATAAAAAGATTCCTATGTATTTAAGCTATGATTTTTAGTAATGAAATCTATTTATCAACATTAACCTTCAACAACTACCATGGGTCAAAAACGACCCGTGCATAAAATAAAAATTAAGGTATCTCTGGTTTGTTGCTAGGTAGCGCCACCAGGTACCATGTATTCTCCCCTTACTAACAACTGTTACAGTTAACCTCTTCGTCTTGTTTCTGTGATTACCTGTATATTAATTAATATTTTGGGGTAATTTTTGATCCATGGTAGTAATTACGTCATTAAAACGTTCTTTAAAGTATTCATGGTGATATGACGAATGAGGGCTTTATTGTAGATGACAGACATTATAAGGATTGGTTGGCATATATGAACGAAGATGATGGAAATCAGAATCCTGTGTCTGATGATAATGAGGATCTAAGGAGTAATTACAGTGACAATCATTCCATTCGTTCTGATCATGATACAAATTCCGAAATACAGCTAAATGAGGATGAATCGTGCAAAAAGTCTGACCAGAAACATTTAACATTATGCTATAAATGTAATAAAACAGATTGCAAGAATCACTCTGAATCTAAATGTCACGGCCAGATTTGTGACGATAAAATTTTAATTTATTTGTTAGAGTAGCAGAGAGTTATTATTATTTAAGATATTGAATTACTTTATCTTTCAGAATGAGCAGAAAATATCATAAGAAGAAAATGTCCCTCTTAAAATTCATTTTTACACATTGATTTTTAAACTATTTGATAACTTGGATTTTTTTTGCACTTTTTTTCTAATTCAAATATGTTTTTTGGAAAGTTTAAAAACAAGTTATTTTTATTGTATTTGTATTTTAAAATGTGTCCCGTTTGTTAAGTATTCTATTAAAAAAATTAAACTTTTATTGTGTGGGTCATAAGAGACCCATGATCTTATGTAATATAAAAACATGGTAGTAGTTGAAGGTTAAAAGGCGAAAAGGTAAACAATACGAGGAAAGGTAGATCAAATTTATTCAAATGGGTGAGAAAGTAAATTAGGAAATAATGTCATTCGATAACTAGCCAAAACTTATGTATTTCGTATCGAAGAAAGGGAAGCGCACGTCTAAGAATGAAAGCCACATTTTCAAACATTTTGTGAAACGCGGCTGCGCACAGTATGAGCGTCATTTCATTTGCCTCAAAACATTACTTTAATAAGCAAGAGAGTTCTGAATATTAATGGGAGATAACGCTGAAAAGGAGGCGCTGAACAACTTGTCTGCTGAAAGCAAAACTGAAACCAACGTGATATGAGTAGTTTCTGTAGAGACTAACCATACAATAATAATATATATTTACAGGGAATCAAGGTAATTTTGGATTAAACTTCCAGTAGGTGCTTCTTTTCATAACGCAAAGTATAGTGTCCCACACCCTTTTACTACAAAGGGTATTTTCATCAAGATTCAATAGTAAATTTAGTAATTTGTTCATTAATACCCAATGTTTTTAGATGGAATATTACTGTTGAATTTTATTATTTTATATCCCAATATTATAATTTTTTTTATAATAGGGAAACAATAATAGTTATTTTCTTACTTGAAAGGAATAATTAAAACAAACAACCTTTTTCTATGCTAAAAATAAAGATAATTTTGATATAAAAAGGGATATAAATGAAACCACTAATTTCTAAAAGTCTCAATTATTTAAAGGAATGAAGTTATTCATTGTAATCGTACTCTATAACCTATGGCAAGGAATGTAGACATGCTCAAATACAATGTAGACTTTTCAGATATATTTTTGGCAATTGCAATTTGCATTTGTTGTGTTAGTGCACCTTTTATCCTTCCACAGTTTTGCTATATTTTTGCAATGATTGGATACTCACGCTGGGTTTTGATCGTTACTAAATGTGATATTTTAACTTTTTATAAAAAAGTAAAGATCAGGTTCATTAATAGCTGAAATAGGACAAGAGAGAGAAAGAGATTATTGGAGATGGAAACCGAAGATTCGTAATATCTCCGTTATTATGCAATTAATCTACCACCACCTTTGTTGTTGTTTCCTATAAATGTTGCTACATATATTCTTTCTCTATCTCAAATATTAATCAAGATATTTGCATTTTAACAGATTTCAAAATCAAAATTTTCAAAGTATAAGTATATCCAAAATCATGAATGTTGCCAAAAAGATGTCCAATTAAACATGCACTTTATAAGAAACAGAAAATGATGAATGAACACACAAACTATAATATGATCAAAGGCATGCGACACACAAAAATAATTTTCCAGGCAATTTGATACAATACTGAGGATTTTCCGGGTCAGAGGTAGAAGAGGAAAATGCCCAGGTGAATAAATATCTGTGATGACTTCAGATCATTTGACATCTTGAAAACTGAGGCTGGGCACCTATTGGATGGTTGAAAGTGGTGGGCCACATATTGTTTATTTTTTTTTTATTTACAGCTTAGGTGCTATGATATTATAGACATATTTTGATCTGACTTCTAGGGTATACTCATTCATAAATGTATAAGTTGACTAGAAAATGAATATGAACCCATTATATTAATTAATTACTAATTAAAAATTCCTACTACTTAATGTGAAATTCATGTAACCCGATTGGGAAATTTTATGTGACATGAAACTAGAAAAGTATACTGGAAAGAAAGAAATTTGTAAACTCTGTGTTTGGTTCTGGGTAAAGGAAAACAAGATAACAGTGTAGTAAGTAAATGGTTATACAGGAATCAAAGAAGCAAAAGTTGTCCTGGATACTGATAAAACAGCGGGACTAGGAATAAATGGATAAATACAATACGAGCATTGAAGTGTTAGAAACAAAATGAACAAGGAAAGAATGGCGTGGGGCATAGATACATGTAGATATGATCTAGCAAAGGCGGACATGGATAAGTGACTGTTCGGAGACAGTGGCTTATCGCCGAGACCGCTGTCAAACACAAAAGGACCAGTGGCTTGTCTTTCAATGACAACCACTTTTTAGGTTGAAGAGAAGCACTGAACCCAGGAGATCAGACAAAGGCCCCCCCCTCCCCCGCTTAAAATATCAATTTAGATAGGGATTCAGCCCCTTGTTGGATTGAGTCCCTTTAATTTCATCTTTGATCGTTGAACCACTCCGCTCTTCTTTCGCCAGAATTTCCCAAGGTACTTTGCGGGTCAATTTACTTTTCTTTCATCTTTATCCAATCGAAATCAACTAGCATTGAGTACCGTAAAGCAAAACTAACTATATTTTTTAAGCACAGAATGTATTTCTTACACTGAAATAACTCTAAAACCGGGAAGGCGGGCCAGTTCAGTCTAAGGCATTGTGCATTCCTTTTAAACCTATAACTACTACCATGGGTAAAGCATAAAATAAAAATTAAGGTTTCTCTGGTGTGTTGCTAGGCAGCGCCACTAGGTACCGTGTATTATCCCCTTTGTAACAACTGTTACAGTTAACCTCTTCGTCTTGTTCCTGCGATTACCTGTGTCTGACTAATTAACGTTTTGGGAACATTTTTGACCCGTGGTAGTAATTACGTTAGTAACACGTTGTTTAAAGTATTCATTGTGATATGGCTAATGAGGATTTTATTGTGGATGGCAGACATTTTAAGGATTGGTTGGCATATATGAACGAAGATAATGAAATCAGATCCTGGGCCTGATGATAATGAGGATCTAATGAGTAATTACAGTGACAATCAGTCTATTCATTCTGATTATGATACTGCTAAATGAGGATGAATTGTGCAAAAAGTCTGGCCAGAAACATTTAACAATATGCTATAAATTTTATAATACAGGTTGCAAGAATCTCTCGGAATCTAAATGTCTCTGCCGGAACTGTGAAGATAAACTTTTAATTTATTTTTTAGTGTAGCAAAGAGCCCCTCACAGTTTCTTTATTATTTAAGATATTGAACTAATTTCTGTTTCACAATGAGCAAAATACGCTTAAATATGATAAGAAGAAAGATGGCCCGCTAAAAATTCATTTTTACATATTGATTTTCATATTATATGATGACATAGAGTTTTTTTCAAATTCAAATATGTATTTTTGGAAAGTGTAAGAACACGTTATTTTTATTGTATTTGTAATTTAAAATGTGTCACGTTTGTTATCTATTCCATTAAAAAATGTAATTAAACAATTTTAACTTTTTTGTACATATGTAACTTTAAAACATGGGGTAGTTGAAGATTAAGGCGGGCGTTAATAAATAACATTTAGTTAATGGTTTACATATCAAAAGGCCAGCCTTCACATGTAATGTTTATATTCTTCAGTGATCTTCTAACTAAGGACGAGCAATGTTTCAGGATTAGGAGATGATTAGTATAAGCTGAAATTATGGTCTCCTGCTAGTTGAAATACAGAAAAATTTTACGGATTTAATCAAATTTAGAAAACGATTGCGTAGATTGATTTAACCAATATAAGGCAATCAAATTTTAACATATTTTTTCTTCCTTATTTCTACCTCTTATTAATACCTATATCTTAGTCGATATCAGTAACAATCGATATCATGCTCATATATGTATGTTTTTATATGTTCAAACATATTAAGGCACACAACAATATATAAAGCAAACTATATTCGCATGAATCATAATGATGACCTTTTGAAAAATCTAGACAAGTTGAGTGCAAATAATTATTATTGAAAATAAAATTGTCTTCTACTTTAATCGAAAAATATTAAAGTGTAATAAATCAATAAACCTAGGGTGATAAGTTTGATTACCGCTAGGGTGATATGAATTTATTTTTGAAGAACTCATTAAATGGTCCCAACCTGGCTAGAAAAGTCCGTCACACAGGTGTGCATTAACTAAGCAGATTTTCCATGTGCGTCACTTATATGCATTTATCTCAAAACGTAGAAGTTCAATGAGAACAATATTTGGTATTTAGGTTTAAAATAATGTGCTTCACAAAATAACATATTATTGTTAATATGACAAGAGTAGGGCTGGGAGTTTACTGAAGCCCGAAAACTATAGAAAAAGCTAATATCTCGGTAAATAATCAAGATTGAGGAAAACCTTATATTACAAACTCTATAGAACATCGCATTTAATATAAGATTGGTTTTATATAATTTTTCGAAGCGACGCATAGTAACAGAGCTAATAGGTATTAACGAAATCCCCCTCTGTAATCCCCCCCCTCCCGCTAGTTTCACATAATACGTTTAAATATCGAGTTTAGTAACGATCAAACAAAAATTGCGACCGCTAGAGCATTAACAGCCATATATATATATATATATATATATATATATATATATATATATATATAAATATATAAAAATTTGAATTTTCCTCATTTCCTGGGTAGGAATAATTGAAATTTGAAGAAATTTTCCGAAAATTGCGTCATGAGTATGATCTCAATACCTGATTTCCCTTTGGGGAAATCTAGTAGAAGGGTGGTAACCTGTAGATGGTCCCAATTGCCACGACAGCAAAAAGTATACAGTAATATATAATAATAATAATTCAATTAAGGCCAGCTCAATTGAGTTTTGATTTCTTTACTAAAGTTGGCTTCAAAGTATTTAGTTATTGAATTTTCGAATATCGAGAGATGCGTAGGAGGAATGGGTTTAATGATGGCATGGGAAATACTGCTGACAAAGTCAAAAGGCCAACTCATCTTACTTGGAATAACAAGCTCTTTTAGCTAAGGTAGGGGCACTGGACTCGGAAGGAGCTCAGACAAAGGTCCCTTAAACCTCAATTTAGATAGAGATTCCACTTCCGCTGAATTTCCCATCTTATTTAGTTGGGTCGTTTAATTTCATCATTAATCATCAGTCATTCTACTATTCCATCAGAGGACTTCACACAAATACCCGTTTGATTTTCAATTAACAAGTTTGCGCAAGCTAAGCAACCTGATCTTATTCAACAAATGTTTTTTAAACAATACGTTCTTCATAACATATTATATAAATATAACACTATGCATTGATTTATTCTTCGTTCGGTAGAACGTCTTGATAACTTCAATAAGTCTATAAAACTGCAGGCTAAAAGGAAAGTGAAGTCAAGAAAAGAGCAAGTAACCAACATTAATGATTTGATGACTTTTTGTTGGTTTCCCTCTGCCACGCCAAATATCCGCTACTTATTTTTAGTTGAAGAATTTCGGGCTGAGTTGTTATGAAACATGTAGAACATATTGAAGTTTTTTTGTTTTTTTTAGCTTTTCAATGATATATATATATATATATATATATATATATATATATATATATATATATATATATATATATATATATACACACACACACAACACACTCACGCACGGACGAATGCGCGCGCGCGCACTCACACACAGTCTAGGCAGTTGTTAAAAGCTAGGTGTCTATGTCAGAATAATCCCAGCTTATCATTTCCATAATTTCAAGCTCAAATAGCAAAAAGTTCGTCAAGCAGGGACTGCGTTAACTAAGCAGATTTCCCTCGTCAGACACGTATTTGCCTTTATCTCATAACGTAAAACATCAATGAGAACAATATTTGCTATTTAGGCTTCTAATAAAGTGCTTCATAATATAACAGCTTATTGTTAGTATGACATGAGTAGGAGTGGGGTTTTTTACGGATGGCTGAGAACCAAAAAATTCAAAAATCTTGGGTAATAATGAAGACAGTACAAATAATATCATTTATAGAAAATTACATTTACCATAACATTGGTTCTATTAATTTTTCAATTCGACGAATGATAACGGAGATATTAAGAATTTTCGAAATCCCCCCCTTAACTTCCTCTGCCACTCGTCGGACTTCAGCCATTAATGAACTTAATCTTTAATTTTATATAAAACGTTTAAATATCGAGTTTGGTAGTGATGAAACGAAAATTGCGACCGTTAGAGCGTTAAAAGGCAAATATGCATATATTTTTTTTATCTCATTATCCTGACCTCATTTTCGTTATCTCCTGGACAGGATCGATGGACATTTGAGAACAATTTCCAAAAATCGCGAAGTGAGTCTTTAAGGGAAATCTGCTAAAAGTAAAATATATTATGTAATCTACATATATATAGTTTCAATGAATGACATCCAGTAAGGTCAGGCGGTAGCCAGAGGCAAGAGGAAAATGGAACTTCGGGCAAACGTTCTTCCCGTCCATTTTGAAACTAAACATTGAAATGCTGTTATTTAAGTAGCACTCAACGTGAGCTATCCAGTATGAGGGTCATCAACAAAAAGTTCACAATCCTCTCCCATTTAGCCCCCCCCCCAAAATATGGAGTAGGCGGAATTTCTCAGAAGCGGCTTTCATAAAAAGCTGAAGTGCATGCTTTATTTTATAAAGTACCTATAGAGATGTTTGGCCTCAACGAAGGAACTGTAAGTGACCTCTTGGACAGCAATGGGTCCTATAACCAACTGAAAATAGATGTATTACCCAGTTGACTTCTTAGGATTAAATCTTTAGTCGTTAAGAGATCCATGGATACATAGTCAGCACATAGTAATAATATTTTCTTTTGTTTCTGTACAATATAAGTGAAGTAAGGTATCACTATGAATAGAACAGGGTCTATAGTAAAAAGTTATCAGTTATTCCCCCCACTGTTTACCATGACTATGATAGATCATTAAATTCAATGATTAGGGATAGCCGCAGCAGTTTAACAGAATAATTAATACCATTAATTACGCAATTAAAATGTTAAATGCTATGGCAATAATATTAGGTAAAATAATTAATTAATTATAAACCGTATTTTTTATTTAAAGCCATAATTATAAAAGTAGCTTTGTCCATAATTACAAAAACGTTTTGACAATCCCAATTGACTGAAACACTTGACGCTTCTACAGTTTATTTATTTATTACAATATAACGCATCTACTATTGTCATTAGTGGTAGATGGATCTATAGTTCTAGGAAGAAACAAGTTTCAGTTAAAAATACGAAAGCTTTTTTAAGTCTTCTTCATCGTCTCTAATGAGCTCTCTTGTGTTCGGTTTAAGGTTCAATGTTCTTCTTGGAAGATCGTATTTTTTACAATTAAGCAGAAGATGTGAGGAAGTAAGATGGACATTACAACACTCGCGGGTTGGTGGAAATAAGCCTTTCAATAAATAACTATGTGTTAATTTTGTGTGTCCAATTCGGATACGGGTTTGAACAACCTCCTCTTTTTGGATTTGTCTTCTTGCAGTATCCCAATGCTCAGTAATTTCTTTGATTTTTCAGTCTGACTCGAACCTTTGAAATAGGTGTTTCTTAAAATGTTGGCATTGAAAAGAAAAAGAAAGGATGTCTGTCTCTAGCTCGATGTCTGCCACGGGAAAAATGTTAAATTCTTACGAATAATTCATAAGATCCATATTCTTTACCTACAATCCTCCAAAACATTTCTTCACAA
This sequence comes from Riptortus pedestris, assembly GCA_019009955.1. Taxonomy (NCBI): domain Eukaryota; kingdom Metazoa; phylum Arthropoda; class Insecta; order Hemiptera; family Alydidae; genus Riptortus; species Riptortus pedestris. The sequence continues at coordinate 100,747,970 of CM032229.1, forward strand.
TTCAGCCATTGTTTAGAAACTCATGACGGTAGTTTATCAGTATTCCATGAGTGTAAAGACAATTCAAAACGATCTTGACCGCCGAGGAGGAGATAAAGCCAGCCAATCTCCATGAAAGCTGACGGCCTTTGTGCTTCGGATGGGAGAATCCCAGCCCTCAGCAAAAAGTGGTTGTTATTGAAAGTGAATGGGGATGCTCCCTTTATGTCGTGTAGGGGACCCCCAGATAAGCCACCTGCTGGGGCTCTACCAATCACCAATACAGGACAACAACCTTCAAATAACAAAATACCCCGCTCAGATAAAGATAGCTTGATATCCTTTAAGAAAAAGAAATAACACTCAATTTCTAAATTGGAAAAACAATAAAAATTTTTGCCCATAATACATTAGTACAAAAGGAACTGGTTGTACACTGAAATAATTTTATATATTACGTTTCTTTTGTTAAATTTGTTCTCTTTATTATTTAAAACTACAGAAAAAATAAATATTACACAGTGAAGCCCTTTATTAAATACATATAAGATACATCATTAAAACATTGATGTGTAGTTCATCATAGTCAGATAATTTTCAAGAAATGTCTTCAATTTGTTATTTATACGATTTATTATAAAACTAAGACAAAGTTGACTGTTGAAAAGGGATTTCTCAATTATTACGCGACGTGTTGAAAAAGTGTACATAACCAAACTCATTGCAAATTTAATATCATAAAACTGTTTTTCTCTACACATTTTTTGCATATCGAACATAATGGATATATTTGCATTTTTTTAGTATTCAGTCTTCAGTAAACGTTCACTTCTATTGGACTAATCAGATTGCCTTTGAGAAGCTCCTTTTGTTTTACTTGTTCACCGATTTTGTTTTTGTTTTTTTAGAAAGTTGGAGTACAAGAAATTAATCCAATTAATTTCAGTAACCAAGAAATCCATATTATAAAAAATAAGCAAACTTTTAATAGGAGCAGGTCATATTCGTAAGACAGCTGGAAAATATGATCTTTGAAATAAGAAAAATCGTGGTAAAATGATAACAAATACATCTTTTTAAGTTCAAAAAAGAATTATACACCCTTTTTATATATATCTATATATATATAAAATTGTAACCTCTGTCTGTACATTGATTTTTTTTGCGAAATTTCACGATAACTTTTCGTTTCACATGTCATAGACACCATAACTGCATTTTGTTTCTTTCGTGTATGTTTGTTTGTTTGTTTGTTTGTTTGTTTGTTTGTTTGTTTGTTTGTTTGTTTGTTTGTTTGTTTGTTACCTTTTCACGCATAAACGGCTGAACCGAATTTTATGAAACTTGGTATGTATATTACTACTATCCCAACTTAGACTTTAGGCTATATTAATATTCTCTAAGACGAACAGGAGTGGGGGTTATAAGGGAGACCTGAAATTAAAAATAGCGATATTTCGTTTCCTATTGGTTTTTCGGCAAATATGCACATAACAAAAGTTGTTTATTTTGTAATTTAGAGTAACTTTTGTTATATGCACTTTTGCCGTATGCGGAAGTATAAATGAGTTATACGCTAAAAGCTATAGCGGGAGACCACAATTTTATTTGGCACCAAAGACTCAACCGAATTAAACCAAACTCGGTATCTGAATAAGTACTAACACCTTCATTATAATAAGCTATACTAACATTTCTTGGGACGGGCAGGAGTGGGGGTTATAAGGAAGGCCTGAAATTAATAATAGTGATATTTCGTTTCCTATTGCATTTTCGGTAAATATGCACATAACAAAAGTTGTTTATTTTGTTATTTAGAGAAACTTTTTTATATACACTATCATCGTATACCGAAGTATAAAGGCGTTATATGCTGAAAATTATAGCGGGAGACAACAATTTTATTTGGCACAAAAGACTCAACCGAACTAAATAAAACACTCAGTATGTATATTAAAACTAATGCCTTCCTTATAATAAGTCATACTAGCATTTCTAGGGACGGGCAGCAGTGGGGGTTATAAGGAAGGCCTGAAATTAATAATAATGATTTCCTATTGGGGTTTCGGCAAATATGCACATAACAAAAGTTGTTTATTTTGTTATTTAGAGAAATTTGCTCAACACTTCATTTCAATATGAACTACCAGGTACCTCTCCTGAAAAAACTAATTCAAATGTATGTCAATATTTTCTCCTTATTAATTCAAATCTATGCATAATGCACAGGAGACGGGAAATATGACAATATGCAGGACAGTGAAGTCTTACATAAAAAAATAATTTTATTATTAACAAATGCCAACAACGGGTATTAACCCTAAACACTGGAACGGGTAAATGTCAAAATATTGTGCAAAGTAAAGCCTTACCAAAAATATACTTTCACCATTCAGCCTCAAATGAATAATAAAATAATACATTGAATCAATATTTTAAGGAAAACTATGGAGATACTGGAGCGGAAGGAGGTCGGAGCCTAAACAGTTAATTGAGTTAATTAATTTCCTTTTAAATGCTTTCATTACTGGAAATGATTTCCACTGAGCTCTACTATTACGAATATAATCTAATGTACAAAACTATGTTTAAACTATATGTGCTCGGATTGGTTTTTGACAGGAAATAAGTTTCATTATAGAGGATATTTAATTGTAATAAATGCTATCCACGATTATGGTTTGAAGTATTCAAAAAGGTGAGTTGGAAAAGTGGAGAGGGATAGATTAGGAACACATTTTTATTTATTCTTCAAAATTAATATTTCTCATCTATACGTCGCCTGCCTGACCCTCACGGGAAAACAATGCGCCCAGACGGGAAGTGTAGTAAACATTGAAGCCTTGCTCAAAAAAAAAAAAAAAATTCTATTATCATTCAGCCTCAAATGATTTCCCGAGCGAAGCCGGGTACCTTAGCTAGTATATATATATATATATATATATATTGGATTATGTGAAATGGAATATCGGATTTGTCGGTGAATTAAAATAGGAAAACCACCTTGGGTCCTTGTAGTAGCTAACCAAACTTTTGACAGCTAAATTTTGGATTAGATTAAACAGAATTGGATTTAGGCGCTCAACTACTAGGTTATTAGCGTTGTCTACTATTAACTATAATGGCTGTGGTAAATGTTATAATTTTGGGTGTTTTCTGGAATTTGTCCTGTTTTTGTACTTTTGGCTTTAAGCATTTGTTTGACAGCGCACGTGTCCTTTATTTTCTTGGTCCTGACATAATTTATTTATTCTTTATTTCTTTTTCTTTGACAGCTAAATGCAACCAACACCAATCCCTATCCCAGCGCTTAGGATCCAATATTATCACTCTAATGTCTCCTTGCAGTAATATTATTGGGCGTACGAAAGAGGGAGGGCTTCTTCGAAGACATCAACAGATCGTGGATTTCATTGAATACAGCTATATGAAAAGACCAACTGCTGAAAGGACATGGTTCTTTGCGCCAAGACTGATGGTTCTTTCATCAGAACTATGTACAAGGCGCAGCCATTACGCCAGAATGCTGATGATGAGATGCCATTCACGATTCGTTTTATTTCATTCCACTGAGGAGTGAGTCGTCCATCGTTTAGAATATAATGTAATGCGTCAATGTAACGCCCCCATATTTTTTATTCATTGTTTCTGTAACAGGATCTCCCCCCCCCCTTTTTTATATTCAGGAAAAAAAGAGACAAAGAAGCATAAGGGTCATTAAAAAGTCCTACTGTGTCGGGGGAGAGTGCGGTTGGTGTTATCCATCATAGCAGATTATATAGGAGTGAGGATGATCGGAGTAGAAGCCTGGTTACAGATTTAAATATGTTGTCGGTTCGTCGTGATGAATGGCCTGCAGCACTGATCCCTTCCATTAATAACTCGCAGACCAACAGGCCCACCGTCCTTTTGTGACAGGTCCATTTGGCTCGTTCTCCCAGGTCACTCCGGCTATTTAGCCAGGTATTAGCTGCTAATATCCACCCCACCGGATGTCTGCCTCTGATGGATTGATTTGTCTGTACAACTGGATGTCCGTCAGCAACTGTCTGTCAGCTCCAGTCACGCCGCTTCTGATCCATCGAGTATGTTAGGGTCACACGCTGGCTCCGGTTTAACAATGATCGTTATTCAATGTTCGGCTATATATTGTATACGGAAAATCCTTAATGCATGAGATGTTCCAATCCCCTGCTGATAGAAAGAAATTCCGTCAAGCAGGGGCTGCGTCAACTAAGCAGATTTCCCACGTGCGCCAGGTATTTGCATTTACCTCAAAACTTAAAAGTCAATGAGAACAATATTTGGTATTTAGGCTTCAAATAAAGTGCTTCATAATATAACAGCTTATTGTTAGTATGACATTAGTAAGGGTGAGGGTTTACAGATGGCTGAGAACTAGAAAATGCAAATATCTCGGATAATAATCAAGATAGTGAAAAAACATAAATTGTAACATTTATAGAAAAGTACACTTACATCAATATTAGTTTTATGGATTTTTCGGCTCGAAGCATAATAACTGAGTTATTTAGAATTTTCGAAAAACTCCCTCTCTAATCTCCCCCTCCCACTGATTGTATTTCAGCCATTAGCGAACTTGATCTTTAATTTTTTGTATAAAACGATTATATATCATGTTTGATAACGATGAGACAAATATTGCGACTGCTAGAGCGATAACAGGCATATATATATATATATATATATATATATATATATATATATATATCAATGGACCTCATTTTCGTCATCTCCTGAGTAAGATCGATGGAAATTTAAAGAATAATTTCGGAAATCGCGTCATGACTATGACCTCAATAGCTGATTTCCCTTGAGGGAAATATGCTAAAAATTGTAGCACATTGAGAAACCCATTTTCCAGTTGTTTGCAAGATCGTTCCTTGAGCCTTTTCCAACGATAACAACCTTTCACCCATAGATTAACTTAAATGCATATTGGCATTTATTTGTTATTCTGAGCAAGTATTTGGATTAAACATTTAATATACGTAATGTATATTTCACGAGAACTCAAATGTGTTAAGGAAGGTTTACTTGTGATTAAGACTTCTTTTCAGGATGTCACTCGATCCATTCTTCCAAAAAAAGTCCGTCACGCAGGGTCTGCGTTAGCTAAGCAGATTTCCCACGTGCGCCACGTATTTGCATTTATCTCCAAACTTAAAAGTTGAATGAGAACAATATTTGGTATTTAAGCTCATAATAAAGTGCAATCATATTATAATAGAATATTGAAAATATAAGATGAGTAGGAGTGGGGCTTTACTTTAAAAAATGCATATATCTCAGTAAATAATCAAGATAGTGAAAGAATGTACATAACTACATTTATAGAACATTACATTTGCAATAAGATTTGTTCTATACAATTTTTCGATCCGACGCATAATAACGGAGATATTTAGAATTTTCGAAAATCTCCCCTCTAAACCCCCCCTTTCCCTAGTCCGATGTCAGCCATTAACGAACTTGGTCTTTCTTTTTTATAAAACGATTATATATCAAGTTTGGTAACGATAAAACAAAACTTGCGACCGCTAGAGCGGTAACAGACAAATATATTTATATATATACTCATTTTCGTCATCTCCTGGATAGGATCGATGGACATTTGAAGAAAAATTTCGAAAATCGCGTCATGAGTACAACCTCAATAGCTGATTTCCCTTAAGGGAAATCTGCTAAAAAGTATTCCGTATAGGGGGAAAAACTGAAGAATGTTGCAAATAGCATAATGGTCGCCAGCATTCATTACTTTATTGTATATTGGAAAGAAAATGAGTATCTCTTCTCCGACAGAGTGCATTGAAGCATTATGGCAGTTTATTATGCCTAATGAAGGAGGTAAATGAAGGTAAATGCGTAGGGTGTATAGGGCATTATGGGAGTGAGGTCGGTATAAGACTAACAGTATTAAGATAATTATTACTAGTAGATAGTGAGAGGAGAGAGCTGGAGGCTTTATACTAATGAGCAGTGTGATAATAGCCCAGTCGGCCAGATAGTGACGCTGCATTAGTCGCTAGGCCTCGCCCGCACTCAGGGGCTGAGAGGGAGAGAGGGAGAGAGAGGGAGAGAGGCAGAAAGGGAGAGAGTACCCTCATCGCATTGGCGTTTATTCCTACAATAATTATCACATACTCTCTTGCCCAGTGTTATCTATAATTAGGATTGACTGTGAATTGTTGCTCTCCTTTAAGCATAACTCCTAAAATATTAGCAGATTTCCCTTAAGGGAAATCAGCTATTGAGGTCGTACTCATGACGTGAGTAATCAATCTTATTGCAAATAAACTTTACTATAAATATTGTTCTATACCTTTATTCTGTTTCTTGAATATTAAAGGAGATATTTGCATTTGTATTCTGTGTGTGGTCGGCAGCAGTTGACTCGCCGAGAGCTTTGGCGGCCGTTTCCGTAACTGTTCGTCCCTCGTGAATAAGTTTAGAGATCCCTTACTACTACAGTTGTTATTGGGCAGATTTCTCTACTGTAAAACTTCACGTGGGAAATCTGCTTAGTTTACGCAGCCCCTTCGTGACGGACGTTTTTCCATTTGTAGGACGTTATTGTATTTTACTCAAATCATTTCAAGCTTCTACGAACAAATGAATAAGCCGTAGTAACCAAACAGTTCCTGAGAAACCAGTACTTCCTCAATATCCATATTCTACTAACTTCTTGAAAAACAGTATACCTAGTATCAGTGAACACTGTTGATAACGCTTTCTATTTCATGATCAGCAATAGGTCGCTATAAATATTCAGTGTTCCTTGGATCGCTCCGGTATATTTTCTTCTTCCTGGTTCAAAGTAAAGTAACTCTTATAACCAAAAAAAAATGTAGTATTTATTTTTTTACATTTAACCGGAATTATCCGATTTGACCCTCAATGAAACCATTTTGACCGGTTTCAACTTGATATCAGTCGCTCAAAAATGTTTAATGTCCTCAGAATGTTCAAATTTTACTTTGAGGACTTTCGTAACATCAGTGAGTGTCAAAATAAAAAAAAATGCAAATTTTTCTGTACCTATTAGAGAAGAATTGTAAAGGACCTTTTTTGTATATCGTAAATATCTTACTTCCGTTCTGTGAATTTTTTTATTCTACGTATATAATGGAAGATATACGTTAGTATATGAATTTCGTGAATGAAATGATTACAGCACTTTTTCCCTTAAGGGAAATCAGATATTGAGGTTATACTTATGACACGATTTTCGAAATATTTCTTGAAATGTCTATCTACCGTTCCTAGTAGATGACGAAAATGAGGTCCGTTTAGAACTAGATATATATGATCGTTTTATGAAAAAAGGAAGATCAAGTTCGTAAACAGCTAAAAATGGGGAAGGAGGATGGGTGGGGGTTTAGAGGGGTAGAATTTTGGAAATTCGAAATATCTTCGTTATTTTACGTCTGAACAAACAAAGTAAATATGACCAATCTTATTGAAAATTTAATGTTCTATGAATGTTGTTATATATTTTTTTTCATAATATTGATTATTAACCGATAATCAAGTACACTCCTATTCTCGTCATATTCACAATAATGCTGTTATATCATGAAGCACTGTATTTGAAGCCTAAATACTAAATATTGTTCTCATAGGACTATTACGTTTAGAGATAAATGAAAATACTTGACGCACGTGGGAAATCTGCATAGTTAACGCCGCCCCTGCACGATGGAATTTTTTCTTGTTTTTCTTTTTTTTAGTTCCACCCTCTTACACCCAACTTATGTATATTTGTACTAATAAAACGATCCCTTAGCATTTCCAGGGAGGTGTAACAGAACGAATGTCAACTCCAAAGTACGTCTAACGAGCGTATATGTCGTATGAACCTTAAAGACCTACGAAATCTAAAAAATAATAGAGCGATAAAGGGTTAAATAAATAACGGAAGATAAGCAACAATATAGGGTCACATTAAAGTAATGTTTATCTAAAGTTGTTGGGCGGGGAGCAAATACTAGCGAGGGGGGATATAAGCTTAACAAGGAAGTGATGTGTAAGTGATAGGCTGTGAGAACACGCACATTGTCTACGTCACGCTTCTAAGCCCTCAGCCACCTCCTCAAGGGCCTCACATGCCCACCATTCAATTCCCCACCTATAATTCCTTCCTTCCCTCGCACGCACTCACAAATAACAATACTTTAGCCCAACGCCGGCTCTACCTCTATATACAACAGAGAAAGAAATGAAAGCCTCAATCCGATAAGTAACGTTACACGACAGCCTTTTAATGGCAACATTTCCCAGAAATCGTAGAATCGCTTCAATACCGTTGCACGAATACACGCCAGAGCTAGCCTATGGCGAAGGCTGGGGAGAATCTTAGGAAACGCCCATCTTGCAAGGGCAACGTAAACTGAGCAGATATGACACGCAGAATGCCTGCAGAACGCGCAGGTATGACACGTACTACAATTCAAAATTTCCGGCCACTACAGTATAACATATATTTATATACAGGGTCATTCAAAAAGAATGAACTGATTTCAAAGTTTCAATGTGCTTTACACCAGCATCGCAGCAGAACACGTTGTGATGCGATGCTGGAAATGGAACATGATGATGATGATGACACCATAAAACTTCAACACCGGTTAAATACATGTGTCTTTATTGCAATCTTGTATTACTGTCTGTTAATAAGATATAGCTTAAAGAAATGTGTTCATTCTTTTTGAAAACCCCATATAATTTTGAACGGACCTCATTTTTGTCATCTTCTGGGTAGAATTGATGGACATTTGAAGAAACATTTCAAAAATTGCGCCAAAATTACGGTCATTACCTGATTTCCCTGGAGGGAAATTTGCTACAAAGCGGCTGTCATTCAATTGCTGCGAAAACTGATCAGATTTCCCAGGTGCTGTGCACGCTGTCGATGTGACGCATTCTATTATCCAATTTTTCTTTAATAAAAAGTCTATATAAAGACTTATAATGCAACCTGGTCAAAAGCTGTTTAGTGGCTCGAAGTGAAAATCGAATGAGTAGGAGTTGGGATTTACAGAAGACTAAAAGCTAAAAAACTCAGTACCGGAAGGGCTGCGTTAACTAAGCAGATTTGCCAGGTATGACACACTACATCTTTAGTGGTAAAATGGTAAAATATTGAGAATGGTATAGATTGAGGCCATAGTATGAATTGTATAATGACATCACACAACAAACTGCATATATCTCGTCTAGTAAATATCTGGTGAAAACAATATTTGGCTTGTAAGCTAACTAATAATAGAGGAAATATTTTGAATTTTTGATTTTACTCTTTCTCTAAATCTCACGCAATAATTCAAAGACCGGAACTTAATAGATGATTCGGACAACTTTATGGTCTGCTAAAAAAAATATCTCACATGTCTATGGAAAACAAACTAACAATGTACAAGTTACTACTTATACCAATAAAGACATACGCAATGTGTGGGGTACAGCAAACCTTTGAACATCAGACGCATCCAGACTTCCCAATCCAAAGTCCTTCGCACCATAGTAGATGCTCCATATTATATCACCAACCACCCCCCCCCCGAAAAGATCTTAATATCCCATTTGTAAAGGACCTAATTCCCTTAAGATTCAGAAAATTCCACAGGAGGCTATCCGATCATCCTAATCCAAAAGTCCTAGTAGCCCTTTCCAGTACCACTCATCCATATTCCCCTCCACGGCGCCTCAAGAGACAATGGTCCAGAGATCCTCCTATAAGTGTAAAGTGAAGTGATATCAGTGGCTATTTTCTCATCAAGTGCCATTCCTCCTTAGCTATCGACCCTGCTAGGCAGGGAAGGGCTGCTCCTCTCACTGTGGTGAAGGGGTGTAGCCTCTGTCGAGAGTGATGGAGGACGATTGAATTGTACACATCACATTACAAAATGCATTTCAATGCAGACTAATATTCATAATAGAATAAAATAATATACAAAAAAAAATTCTTTCTCTAAACCTCTCACATCCCTATAGATATTTGAACGGAATTCCTTCATCTCTTAGATCAATGGAACCTCAATGGTCCCCTGATATCCTTGAGGAAAATCTGTTAAGAATGATGAAAATGATAATTGACCAAAATTTTAAATTTCACTAAAGATCAAAATTCATCTGCGTCACTTATTGGACGGTAGCTCATAAATCATTACTTAGTCTGAGGGATCACAACCATTAAATGGTGTCTGGATGTGAAAACCTACCTGATAGGTTAATAGATCAGTTAGTTCATTAGAACGAATATTGATTAGTTGAGTTGTATTGAGATATTGGAGGAAGACGAGCCCAAGACTATTGAGAATGGGATAGCTAGCTATCCCTGGCATCCAGTCCCAATAAGACGGGTCCCATCACGCTCTCTCTCTCTCTCTCTCTCTCTCTCTCTCTCTCTCTCTCTCTCTCTCACACACTCTCTCTCTCTCTCTCTCTCTCTCTCAGGCACTCTCGCACACACACACACACACACACACACACACACACACACACATACACTCTCTTACTCTCTCAGTTTACATCCATTTTACAGTGAAGACTATAGTCCCTATTTCATTAAGTCTCATTATTTCACAATCTAGTTTATCATTCTAGTGACTTTAATTACTGCATTTAATATATTTAGTTTGGCTTTGAGCAAAATAATCGTGAATAATATAACAAGAAAAAAACTTATATAATTATGTCAATTTCGTAATTGAACGTCTGTTTGCCTTGTATGAACATATGAAAGTGTCGGGGGATGATAGAGAAAAAGAGTGGTCTAACTATAGAAAACACCAACAAAATAGGCGTTTTATAACAAAATCAATTCTATTGTACAATATAAAAATAATCAAATAAAATTCGATTTCAAAATAAAATAAGTTAATAATAGAAATGTCAATTAAATGTTTCTAATGGAATTTGGTAAAATAATAATAATAGTTAATGGCCACTCATGGTGACTTCGACCTCTTCCGATCTGCTGTATTGGCATGACGTAGACCTCGTTGGAATTGTATGGCGGGAGGTCTACCACTGTTCTCTTCATGTCAGAGAAACTCAAATTTATTGTCTGTCCTGCCTGTGGCTATAACACTAATGAAAGACACAACACATAGGCACTACATTCATTCAATATAAAACTCTGAACTGGTGAGCACTGTCGTTTCACAAGTCGGAACACTCTGAGAACAGCTCATCCGTACTTATCGGTTATCGACACTGCCGACACAATTGGTTGGAGAATTTCCACTACAAAAGAATGAGTAATCGAAGACCCAAATAAGAGTTCGTAACCAGCTTGTTTTTTTATAAATATCTAAATGTGGGAGAAGATAGAACGTTCGTCCATCGTTCTTCTGACCACAAAATAAAGTTCCTACTCTTCTTATCCAGTTTATAAAATTAAAAATACATCATATTAAAAATATAATAATTATTCACAAATGTAGCTCGATTCAATCTAAAAAAGGATAAAAATCTTACATAAATACACTACATGTATATGGTTGAGCACTAACGGAAAAGAAATATTTCATCATTGTAGGCTAGCCAGGAGATGTAAATTAATAGATAGAAATGACAAAAGAATCAGCGGAATTTTCAAGTGAAGCCGATTCATATATACTAGGAATATTGAATTTAATCAAGTCAACTATCCTTTCACGTCAACATGGGAAATCTACTAAATTTACGCAGCCCCTGCGTAACGGACTTTATTATTTTAGTCTAAGAGCTCCTGAAGAGGCGCTCCAGAAAATTCTTAATGAAGTTACGTGAAAGTACGAAGTGTCTTTAATATTTTTACCTCTTAGTGATTCATACTCCTTTATCGTTTTTGTAAAATATTGAAGATTTTTTATTTTCACTAAAATTGTTTTTGTTTTTTAGTTGTTAATTTTTTAGTTACACCTGTATATACTGTTATTAAGGATTATTCTCTTTTTATGTCCGACCAGAAATCCAATACTGGCATTATTTTTCCTCCGGCGATTCCTGTGGAAACTCCCAGTTTCAAGCACATAGCAATAATAAAGCTAAAGTTGTTAAATAATGTAGACAAGAACATAGAGAGGATTGGTGTTGGTAAGTAGAGAAGAAGAACAGGGCTAGACAAGGGTGGGAGAGTGATTTGCATGAGAATCAGTGGCTGATGTAAGTGGTCCACACCAACTTTCCACTCTAATCTTGGCAGATTTTCCGCTTTGAAGGACTCCCTTCAGTCACACTCTCCTCCTCCTCCTTACTTCCTTCATTACCATTTTTCAACAGTCTACCGCCAACTCCTTCTCCCCTCCTACCACCCTTCCCTTAAATTTGACACAATTCCATTACTAATTAACCTCTCAAAATAAGGTTTCCATAATGAGCAATTTGTTTTGATTCAATTTCCGTCTCCGACTTTAGAATTCGCTTTTAACTCTCTCTATTTAATTTCGAATACAAGTTTTTATTATTATTTTTTGTTATGAAGTTTATTGGTTTAGAAAATATTACTTTTTTAATTGAGTAGCTTATACATATTGTTGTGCTTATTACAAAATCAGTAATATACGTTGTTTATTAGAGTTCTTTTGGATTGCAAAATTAAACACTCACAAGCTTCAGAGTTTTTATCACTGTACAATTTATTTAACAATGCACTAAACACTTGGTTAATTCTTCTTAATTACTACTCACGGTATGTACAGATAGCTTCACTGTTCTTCTTATTACACAGTCCAATAACTTACTCACGGTCATTGAAGTTCACAAAAACACAGCACTGCACTGATCTTCGCGAAGTTATCGGTACTGCACTGTCTTAAACACAGCACAACACTGTTCTTCACATAAAACACTTTATCGTACTGCGACTAAATCGCGCTGTTGCACTGAAGCTACACTGAACTCATTGTTGATCACTTGAAGAGAGCTGAGAACAAACTGAACAGTCGGGGCGAGCTGTAAGCTTTTATAGAGGAACGGCGATTTCAAAGGAAACTGTCTCGAAAACTAGACACGTGGTCTAGAACAGTCCCGGCCCAAGTAGACTTCGGGCGTCAATAGTCCTTCATCGTCGGCTCCTTTCATCGCCTCCCTACTTCCCAAATACGTGACTATCTCTCTTCAATTTTTCATGTACGTAGTTTTCTTAACACTATATTTGAAATTCACAAAGGGCTTCTTAAACTCATACACATGAGGCCTACATACAAGACAAAGATCATCTTAATTAAGTTTGTCTAAGATGAGCCTAAAATGCCACAATAACCCTATTGTACTCCTCGTCTAACACAAAGGCGGATAGTTGATGAGGCCATTGCATCCCGTTGAGACATTGCAAGCCCAAAGCAAGCTAGACTTAATTTTGGTATTTATAAGTCTAAGAGAATATTTTAATCATACACAAAATATAAGCACCTCTCCGTGATTACAAAAGTACCTATAAATTGAGTTACATTCACATACAAATTCGGAAGTTCAGACACAAATATAATCTATATAGATGATGATCTAAGATCATTCAGGTTATAACCAATGAGAATGTTCCAACCCTGAACGTCATCAAAGCTCTTGTCTTCCTGTCACAACATACATGGCATAGTAGGTGATTAAAAAGTCCGATGGGTGTCCATTGTTGATACGTCTAGCAACCTGAAACACTGTTTGTATACTCCGAGAATCCATGATTACTTACAATTTCAGAGCCTAGTCAAGTACATCTAATTGTCACTTTCCAATAACCATGGACAGAAACAGTCAGTCTACCTTGGTGAGATTACTACCAGACGAGACTCCATGCTGGTTTTACTGGGTACCAGTGCTCTCGATCTATTTAGGTTCAGCGTACGTATAGACATTCTGTTAATATCATATCATTTTTGAGTCCTAATTTTTGAGTCATATTTCACTTATAATTTAGATGCCAAACTCCAGGAATACATATCATAGCAGTACAATGTCTTCTTCAATTCATCAACACATGATGGATGGAATATTTGTTCAACCCTGCATGAGCCAAATCTGAAGAAAGATCAAAAGCATTAAATTCGCTCCGATGAGCACAAGTTTTTATTATTTCAGATGCAAACACTTTGCAAACATATCTTAAATTTAATGGGTTTAACTACAAAGTAATCCATTATGAGTTTGCTAACGAGCAGACAAAAATTACGACCGTTAGAGCGTTAACAGGCAAATATATATATATATATATATATATATATATATATATATATATATATATATATATATATATATAGTTTTGAACGGACCTCATTTTCCTCACCTTTGGAGTAGGATTGATGGACATTTGAAGACATTTTTCGAAAATCGCTTCATGAGTACGACATTAAGAGAAATCTGCTAATATGCGTAGATTATTTCTTCTTCTTTTTTTCCACATTATTATATTTCATTTAAATAAAACCAGTAAGGCCAGAACGTTGTTTATTGTCTATTTACATCCTATATAATGATCTTACTTATCGTCCTATAAACAACATTGTTAATGTTTTTATAATGAATGGCTTAATTCAGTTTTAAGAGGGATTTATAACTTTTCTCGGTACCCGAATCATGCTATAAGCTGTTATTACAAGTCTGAAAACATAACATTTATGTCATAAAAGTGTCATTATCAAGTTGTTTCGACTAATTAATACACAATACCAGATTTATGAAACTTCGCCAAAAGGAATGCAATTTCAGTTTTTGTTACGGACCTGAGATTTTTTGAACAGTTTCTTCTAGTTAGAGTAAGCATAGAGACACTAAATTTCTTTAAAGGGAACGATACTATCTTGTTCAAAGAATGTATTCTTAGTAGTCTGTTTGTCCATAGTTATTTCTTGTTAACTCGAGTGCTACTAACTTCGATAATGAGCAGTCTGCTTTTACAACAAGGTTTTTATGTCCATGTTGTTTACTTCTACGAAACACAAATAATTTTCTTTAAATAAATGTCTTCCCCTTTTCTTTCATGTTTTTTCAAGCAGATTTAAAAGTATCTTTGGTCATGGCTTATTTTTAACAAATGTAAAAATTTGTATTCATTATTATATTTTTAATATTATTAAAAAATATATATAATTTAGTAAACACTTGTAAACTGTGAGAGTGTGTCTCATTTTGTAATTATTTATGTTAGGGATGACATTCAGTCAATGCAGTCAATAAAAATTTAAAACTGTCATTTGTATTATTCAACATGTATATGTCGATTCGTCCTCTTATTCATAACGAAAGTATATTTACTATACCCATATTTATTTTTAGCTGGTGGTGAGGCTGATGAATGGTTAATCACAAAACTTTTTTATGGCTCCGTTTATAAGAAATAAAATTGTGAGGAGCCATAAAAAAGTTTTGTGATTAACCATATTTACTATAGTTCAATTCGAGATGACAGTTAATCACGTGCGCTTTTGTCGGTTTAAATTCGCTAAAAAATTGAATTGTTTGCGGTCAAAATCTTATAATGTGCAGAATTGAATATTCTATAGATATGGACTAAAACTAAAACAGAAAGAGTCCTTAAACTCAATAAATTATTTTTTGCAAACTTTTACTGAAACATTTTATTAGAAAGACCTGATTTATCGTCACGGCGATTTTCTTTTTATAGGAATTTCATTTTAGAGTAATATGTTCTATATTTGCCAAAAGAAAGAATTTCTTACAAAAATAATATACATTTCCGAGTATATTGCTTAATGAAAAATGAAATAAAAAAAATAAAAAACGCCTATTTACTTTTTGACGTTTCCTGTGCCCATTTGACTAGTTTCGGTGGGACGTCAGTACTTGCAATGTGCGCTTAACTCAAAAAGTCCGTCACGCAGGGGCTGCGTAAACTAAGCAGATTTCCCTAGTGAAGTTTAGTAATACATAAATCTACACACTGGTAACACAACACCACCGTCAATATTAAGTGAATAAATACAAACGGAAATAAGAAAATTTTCAGTCAATTTCAATAACCAGCCGACGGGAAGCGTTTGAAATATAAAAAAACAGGTCTACCCGCTTCACACCGGAAAGAAAAACAATTATTTAAATATATCAAAATATAACATTTTCATTTCATTGAGAACTATTTACTATATCTAGTACTGTAATTAATAACGAGTCACAATAATTGTTATCTTGGAGAGAGAGAGAGAGAGAGAGAGAGAGAAAAAAAAAGAGAAAAAAACGACAGTGAGTCGCTTGCTGTTTTTCCCAATGAGCGCATCCAAGTAGCTCTGAAGATGGAGGACATTAGTCTTCGAAAGAGCTTAGCCCTGAAATAAACAATTGTGAAGAATTGGACGTTTTTTTTCTCTCTCTCCAAGTAAACATTCTTCACTTCCAACAAATACTGCCGTGGAATAATTGTTATCTGAATCAATCAAATATTAATAGTCTAAGACGAAGGGGGGGGGGGAGGCTACTAGGACATATTTGCATGTATCTCGTATAATAAAGATATTTGAATACAATATTTGGTATTTAAGCTTCGAATAATGTGGTTTATTAAATAATAGAGTATTGTTTATGTAACATGAGTAGAAGTTGTTTATGTAGTTGCTGATGGCTGAAAACTGAAAAAATGCGAATATCTCGGTTAATATTCAAGATAGAGAATAAATGTTTATTACAATAACTATAGTAAATTTAATATTCAATAAGATTGGTTCTACACAATTTTTCAATTCGACGTATAGTAATGGAGATATTTTAAATTTTCGAAAATCCTCCCTTCCAAACCCCCTGGTCCGATTTCAGCCGTTAACAAACTTGATCTTCCTTTTTACATAAAACCACTAAATATTGAGTTTGGTAACAATTAAATAATAATTGCGACCGCAAGAGTGGTAACAGACAAATATATATATATATATACATATATATATATATATATATATATATATATATATATATATATATATATATATGCAGTTTTGAACGGACCTCATTTTCGTCATCTCCTAGGTAGGATCGATGGACATTTGAAGAAAAATTTCGAAAATCACTTCATGAGTACGACCTCAATAACAAAAGGGAAATCTGCTAAAACGGTCAATCTCACAAGCATGAGAGTACCCTCTTGATCAAAATGGACTAAGGGGACCCTTTCCTGTGGGGTGTAGAGCGAAAAAAAAATATTGAAAGTGAAAGTTACAAATTTTCAGTATGTATTAGAGACAAGAATCATATTTTATGTACCTTTCAAAGATGTATAAATTATATTCTATGGCATTTTTCGAAATAATAAACTAGAATGGAAATGTCTTATACGTCATTCAAATGTAATAGTTTTAAAATAAACGCCACAACAAATTTTGTTTATTTAGTTAAAGAGAAGAACAAGTAATTCCTTTCAGTTACACCCTCCTCAATTACAGGATTTGTATATGTGTCTACTTACCTAGTCCTGGAATTAATAACTTAGGTATGTTTTGTAGAAAGGGGTTTATATCACTAGACCATTCGAATATTCGTGCTATAAATTTCTATGAGCCCAAAACCTAAAATAATTGTCTCCTGGATGACGTTGACGAAATGAGTAGTTTGTGAAGAAGACATGACGCTACTGCCATTACAGCGTGAGTCAATATAGACTGGCAGAGCGGACCATTGGCGGGTGTTATTCTCAGAGGAACAATAACCTGTTCCAAGTGTAACAGTGATATTGGAGAACCTTCATCGGAGACTAACAGCGTTTCCTCTCCTAACTGATATTTACTGTAGGAATTTCCTCCTATCCCTCTCTCGCCTCCTTCCTCTCTTTATTCCACGCTTAATTGGAAGTTGTAATGAGACAAGGTAAACAGCCTTATCTGGAACGAGCCCTGACTCAGCTTCCTCGGGGCACAGTTTTCCCTTCGAACCCATTTAGCCCTTAATCCCCCCACTCATATTGTAACGGGAAGGCCCTTACACTCCCAAGATGCACACACCTATTAATCCATGTATACACCTAAAGTTATTAACCCACAGACTCTCTAATATGAGAAATGTCTGTCTCTCTGGATATAGAAAACCGGTGAAAGGGTTATCCATAAACGTTTAGCCATAAAAAATCGATTAACATAAATAAATCTTCATCATGGGAAAAGCTTTATTTAGTAAAAGAACAATCTAGGCAGGAGAAAAAAAGTCAATGAAAAAGACCAAAACGTGTCCCATTGAAGAGAACTAACGAAGCACGGTAATTCCAGGCAAATCTGATTCAAAGGTAATCTTTTTTTTTTAATTATATACTCAAATAGAACAAAATTTTGTCTCAAAGTTACAAAACGGATATTGAAATCTTGTAGAGATTTTGCGTAAACACCTATGGATTGTTATACAAAAAAAGTAATTAAGTACTCCATATAAAAACATATTCATTAAAAAAAAAACTAACAACTCACGGAAAATAACAAATCTTTGCAAACTCAAATGTAACTCTTTTACAATCAATGAAATACATAATTTTAAATGAAAAAATATTGTGCAATATTTTATTGTAAATGATAAGTAATTCAAAAAAGTCCATCACGCAGGGGCTGCGTAAACTAAGCAGATTTCCCTCGTGAAGTTTTGCAATAGAGAAATCTGCCTAATAACAACTGTAGTAGTAAGAAACCACTAAACCTATTCACGAGGGACGAATAGTTACGGAAACGGCCGCCAGACCTCTCGGCGGAAAGACCGAACATAGCCGACTACTGCCGACCACAGGCAGAATGCAAATGCAAATATCTCGGTTAACATTCAAGATACAGAATAAATGCATAAAACAATATTTATAGCAAATTGAACTTGCAATACGATTCATTCTATACAATTTTTCGACCCGACGCATAATAACGGAGATATTTTGAAGTTTCAAAAATCCCCCCTCCCATTGGTCCGATTTCAGCCATTAACGAACTTGATCTTCCTTTTTACACAAAACGATTAAATTCCGAGTTTGGTAACGATAAAAAAAAAATTGCGACCGCTAAAGCGTTAACAGACAAATATATATATATTTTGAACGGACCTAATTTTCGTCATCTCCTGGGTAGGATCGATAGACATTTGAAGAAATGTTTCGAAACTCGCATCATGAGTACGACCTCAATAGCTGATTTCCCTTAAGGGAAATCTGCTAATTAAGTAAACGTGTATAAAAAATCTCTTTTAAATTTCAGATTTCTCATTATCATAGAGAACAAAAATGTCCAGGATTTATAATTACATTTAATAAAGACACTTAAAAATGTATGTCCCATATTGTAAAATAAAGTCCACCTAAACCAAACATAAATATTTAAATTTATTCCTTACTTTGGTAATTTTACGGCCTTTACTATTTAAATGTTTAATTTCCTTTTTCAACTAATGATTATTCCAAATAAGAAATTGTTTTTCGTAATTCGTCCCTCTGAAGGAAAAAATCTTTTCTCAGTATATTGTGAGTCACAATTTGGAGGTCCTTGATTTTGAGTCACAAGGTTGGACATCCTTGATATATGAAAGAAATTACAAACGCAAATTAAATCCCTTTCAGCCAATTAAAATACTTCACAACTTTTATAATTTTAATGATAATTTAACTTTTACAAATCCCATTTAAAACCTTTTTTTTTGCTCTTAATAAATCGCATTGTATATTATAAGTACTATTTATGTTGGGTATACACATTATAGATAACATATGAAGAAAAATTAGCTTATTTCGAGAGTCTTATCAGCGAACGCTGAAAAAAAAAAAGAAATCATCACTATGTCGCTAATATTCGAGTTATAACAAAATAATGAATTCTGCAAGTTGTATAAAATACCTTTTTCAAGAAGATTATTTATTTAACTGATTTGAAATATAATACAACATAACTATGGAGTTTGCGATTTCATACTTCACCTCTTTTTTAAACCTCTGCAAGAAATATATATATATTTCAATGGACAGCATTTTTTAAATTAGAACTGTGGCCCAACATTTCTTTAATTTTGAAAAAAAACGCCAATATATCAACGACAATATCTGATTTCCCATGATAAGAAAATGCTAAGATAAGATACATGGGCGAAATAACTTCAATATTGAATACAAATATTAATCATAGAAGGGAATTATTCCACGAATAAATCATAATTACGAGTAATTTGTATGAATATTCACAAGATTACATAAATATATAAACCATGTTGTTTTTTTTTATTCCCATGTATCACTAAAATTCTTTATTACACACGGTTATATTGAAAGAATTGTTTTGTTTTTTTTCACTCAAGGAAAATGATAAAATTGTGGAAATGGGAGAGTAAAGAGCATTTCAGTTTCTAATGAAAGGAATTGGCAACGAAGGGTACACGATAGTCCAACAGGAAACTCAATTTCCGACCTCTTTAAGAGCTTTGTTATTCATAGCAATGAACTTATCTTTGAGCAAATATGCTTTCAAAAGATATTTTCATGATTTTAGGGCATGTTAAGGTTTTCAATATCAAATTCAATTTTCCCTTGAATACAGCAGAAATTTCCATTAATAGACATAAAATGCTATTTACTTAGGTTCTACAGACATTGTAATGAATATAAAGCTGATTTTATAGACTTTCAAAGTTATTTAAAGAACAACCTATGAGAGATTTTTTAAATAATATCATAGAAAGTTCCTAAACACGTTGAAAGGCATGAAGATATTTCATAGTATTATAAGTAAAATACACTATGCAAAAGACGCCGCCATCTCATTTATTTACAGAGTATCCCATGATACCGACGTACACATCTAATATCTATGATAAGATGAATAAAATAAATTGTTTAGGCGTTCAATCAATCAGCCTGAAGTGTATTGATTTTTTATCATTTTCATCATCGTGTTTCAGGTTAACCATCTAATACAACAATCTAATTCTCCAAGTGTACTTTCATTGTGTATATTTACTTTTGTTGTGTTGTAAATTTAGTGATTCATACTTTTGCTTATTATGAAACTTATGGTAAAATATTTGTAGTCATAGGAAAAAAAGAAATTGTTACGTTTTCTCCAGTGGATGGTAATATGAGGCAAAAGGCAGTTCTTTTAAAATGCAGTTTAATGTTTTAGTGTCTGTTAGTTTGATGAAAATACTTATCTCTTGGAGATGTTACATTATTTTGTAAAGGAATGTATGGGCTGTTGTCATGTATAGATCTGAAAGATTAGTAGCCAAGTTCTCGTCAGTTTGTAAGTAATTGTTCCGTAATTAAATGTGTATTTCACAGTGAACATGGTAGTTCAGTCCTAGTTATGACCACTTCGTGTATTGACCCTGAATGAACATGTCTCAAACGAGCAAGCATAACTTCTCTTCAAGTGCTCAAAGCCATTCCACTCCCCATTTCTTGTTGACCTGCTTTTTACGAACTTCAATAATTACCACGCTGTAAAGAGATAACGTCAAGTTCAGTCAATAATTTTGCAGGTTTGTCAGCCAAAATATATCCCTTTATATCTGAATATCCTAGTATGCAATGGAATTATTACTTTGTTCAATTAAGTATATGTGTTAGTAATTGCCGGAGCCGCCTCGTGAGTGGGCGAGTTAAGTAGAGATCAAGTATTGACTTTATAACACTGTAGGAGTCAGTTAATACGTGAATGTTATCCTGTTGTACGTCAGTATTGCTGTAGAAGATATATGTCTGCCGTGAAGTTACTTGATAAGTCCGGTAACATACATGTTAGTATTCTCCATGGGTAGTAAGCAACATTTGTCTGCATACTTCGACTCATCTGAATGTATGAAAAGCTTTATCCCGTTTACTGTAATTATGGTTCGTGTTTATAGTGTAAGAAAAAAATTGGGTTTGATTTCTTGAATTTTTAAAGGCCGGAGTTAGTTTTTGAATTAGCCAAGGTGGTGTTTTGTGATATATATATATATATATATATATATATATATATAAATATAGTAAATTTTAGGTAATGTGATGTAAGTTGCGTTTGGAGCAGTCTGAAGTAATAAGATTTGTGTCAATTCGGATATGTAAGCTGTAAGTGCTATTGCTTGTAAATTAATGTGGTAATATGTGGTACAATTTGAATAAAATCTGTAGATGTGCTGATTATGCTGATACAAAAGTGAATTTCATTTCTTGAGGCGTAGTATTGTGCGGCATTCAGGTACCAGTACTAGCTATAGTAGGTTTAGGGTTTACTGGTGCCATTGCTTCTAATCTCAAGTCTTGTATCTAATACTGTAATTTTCTATTCGTTTTGAGTTTTGTAACAAAGAGTCAGAGGTGCTGATTTCTACAGTTCCCGTAAGTGACATGTCTTTGGTCAAATCGAAGATTCTTCCCATCTGATGCTACTATCTTTGGAAGCTGTGGCTTCAGCGAACGTCGTTTTGCAGATCCTGCATCTCTGTATTAAAGTTTTTCAAGGACCATTTTTTTCTAAATGTTCTGCACTCTAACAACAATAGTTCAATTTTTATCACCAGCCTTATGGTTCATACTGCACAGTGTGCATTTGTTTCATATATAGGATTTCCAAAGAATGAGCATACTAGTTCATATTCACAGGCCCAAAGATGTGACATCGGTGACAGACGATTGGATTTGGGATGTATTGCCTGATTTTAACTAATAAGTTGCTAATTTTCACATATTGAAGTAATTAAGCTCTATTAAACTTACAGTCAAAAACAGGAGACAGTGGGTAACGCCTTGAGTTAATTCTTCTAAAGGCAATTATTCCTTGCTCCTTTAATTCGCTCAAGATTTTTTCATCGCTTAATTCCTGAACACGAAAAAGGACAACAAAATGCACTCTTGATGAACATTTGATTTTGTGAGGCTGACATTTATTGGAAAATTATAGAACATGTTAGTTTGAATTCTTTTTTTCAGAGATATGTGTGGAGTGATATTTGAGTAATAGATCCATTTTGACGTTGTTTAAATACTATGATGTCATCAGAAAAAACCCTAATCTATTTAGATATATTCTTCTTCTTATTCTGGACCCAATATTATTTATATATTCTTCAAATTTGATGACAAGGGTCTCCAATAAAAAACGTTTTTTTTTTTTCCGGTCCAAACTTTATTGAACCTGCCCTACATGTTTCGTGGATTATTTGCCACCTCTTCAAATTTGAAGAGTATATTTCGATATAGCAAACGGGCTTACCTTATTCAAGTTTTTTTCCATCAAAAGTCTTTTTAATTACGAGAAACCACAGTGTTTCATGGATTAATTCTTTTGCTGGGGCTCAGGTTAGCCATGTGAGTTAAAGCGTTGACCTTAATCTCACCTGGTAAAAAACCTGGCGAGTTCGATTCCCGCCTGGGCAGAGGAATTTATTTAGAGACCTGCTAAATCGCCATTATTAATATTATTTATTAACGTCCAGTTTTTGCAACTAACACTGATTGAGACGTGTTATCTACAGATTAACACCCTTCCTAG
Organism: Riptortus pedestris; assembly: GCA_019009955.1. Taxonomy (NCBI): domain Eukaryota; kingdom Metazoa; phylum Arthropoda; class Insecta; order Hemiptera; family Alydidae; genus Riptortus; species Riptortus pedestris. The sequence goes on from CM032229.1 coordinate 100,771,372, forward strand.
CCAGGATGGGACTAAGGATTCTATTATAATGGGCTCGTCCCTAAATAAATTCCTTTCATTAAGTGATATCCTAAGTCCCACCCTGGCTAGAAAAGGGTGGTAACCTGTCGATAACCCGTCCCAATTAGCCTTAGCTATAAAAAGTGGACGTTAATAAATAATTTAATTTAATTCTTTTGCTACTGACGAATGCGTAGAAATCATATTTATCTTGTGAGAATACCTTATTTTATCTGTTTGAGCTATAAAGTATGCTGTTTTTTCACTGATTTTATTCAAAATTTTATGAGCAGAAATGTTTTGTTGTATTCGTTAGTATTTCAAATAAGCACATATAATCCAAATTCGAGTGATAGATAGTGAATTTGGTGATGATGTACTGGTCGCAATAACACATTAGTTCTGTACTATGTTCAAGCAGAAATTCAATATATTTTGGGTAATAGGAAAGCGAATAGAGTTCTGAGAATTATGCCTGTCACAGAAAATATACCTCGAAAGTAACCGTTCATCATCGAAGAGTAACTGAATTCAAAGGTGTCTATGCCCTCATTCTGCCAGGGATTGTGAATGTTCAAGAGTAAATAAATAGGACTGCAAGGAATTCACAGCACAGCTTTCACCAATGCCTGTGTTTTCATAGTCCTATACTAAAGCCATAATCATCAGCTGGCAGTGTTTTCTGAGAAGAATATTGTTTAACCCTCAGTCAGTCGCCGGGAGTCTGATGGACCCAAGGGGCCTAACAACCCTATGCCAATCGTTCATCTCTGAATTGAATTTGCACACCCCATACCTCTCCAAGCTTCCTGCCTCCGTAGCCTCTCTTACGGTCAGTTGCAATGTCTCCCTTTCATGATCACATTACTAGATAAACTAGCTTCGGGGTCTACCGGGCGTAGCACGTCTAAAAAACTTTTAGTCAAGACTTTGTGGCTTCCGGACGACAATGAACGTGCTAAAATTACACAATTACAGCAGGAAGATATTTTTGACGAGGCGGAAAAAATTTTGGGAGGAGACACTGGCTCGAAAATTGGGGACATTGTTCAGGTGTGTGAGGATGACTCGAATACTGAGGAGAGCGCTGGTTCTGAACACGAAGCAGGAACTTCTTTTACTTCTGGTACAGAACTTCTTGTGAACGGAAAAAATGGGTAACATGGTCAGTAAAAGAACCTAAGCGTTCAGCAAGAAAAAAACACGAGATATGCAGTAGAGAAAGGGACCGTAAAAAAAAGGTCATTGTTCTTCCTGCTCTAAATTTGTATGTGGAAGTCACCATAAATTGATATGCGCCAAGTGTTGTGAATCATATTTTGCACGCTTCATACTGCTTTAAATAAATTTAATCTTTTATCAAAGTGTAATTTATAGTTTATTTTTCTTATTAGATGTTGATTTACTTCGTGTAATACAAGTTAATTTTTATTTTTTTGTAAGTTGATTATATTGTTTAAAATAAATTTATATCTTAACTTTTGGACGTATTAATAAATTAAATATATTTGGCATTAAATTTAAGTAAAAAAATATCCTACCATAATTTATATTGGGAAAATAAAATAAAGAGAAACAGTTCGGGGTCTGTTGGACTCCGCGCGACTTCTTACGTTAGTAAGAGAGGCGAGATTGACTAAGGGTTAAAGAAGTCATCTACAGCTTTTTACTAATTAAGGGGTTTCTCGAATAACAATATACGACCAAAGTGTGTTATTAAGACCTTAGAACCTTAGCAAAAAGAGAAACCTACATGAGCTATTGACAAAGCTAAAGTAGATCCTTCTACTAAAGGATCAAACAGTGAAAGCAATAGCCAAAGAAGAAGGTTACCTACCTCTTCGCCTCGAGGTACATGTAAACAGTCGCCTTCATTACGCCAGCTGAAGCAGAAAACTCCAGCCCGGAGCTACGCGGATGAAGATTAAACTTCCTAAGTCGAGGTCCTTCCTCCAATAAGAGAAAACCACTAAATATAGCCAGCTTATATATAAGGAGGAGGATTTATTAGGGTGCGTGAATCATCTAATGGGAGTTTTAATTGACGAATCTCGCCATCTTCATAATTAAGATTCCCCAGCACGCATCTGATTAACTTCCCAAGCTTCCCAACTTACACGCTACAAGATCAACATACTTCGCCTGTCTACGAACATGAATTCACAAGTTTGAGTTTAACTGTACATACATGCAAATATGATTCATATGCAATAAAACTAAGAAAAGTTAATAAGAACAACTAAATCTATAAATAAAATTAATGTATCAGGTCCTTTGCTTAGTTTCATTATTAACTTTAGATGATTGCCCGAGGTTCTCTATAATATATCACCGGCTTCAACGTTGTACATTAATGGGGCTTACACCAGCTTCAAAATGGCTCAAATCCGAATTTATCCATAACTTGTTGGGAAATAATGAAAACAACAGGAGCAAGCCAGAGAAATTACAATTTTGAATTTGAAATGCTTAAGGGCTCAATTAATTCAATGAAGACTAAATAACCCATGTTTAAATTCTAATTTATGGCACTGGGTCGGTTTAAAGAAGAGAGGTTTGATAGTTATTGGCCTACATATAATTTATTACAGCATGTAAGAACATTCCGGAAATATTTACATTAAGCGATTACGTCATTTACACATTTTACGACTAGATTACGTTTCATATCATGTTTACAAAACGCTCTGATTTGGGATATCTGTTTAGATTACACAGGACATGCTGACAGACCCTTAACTGTCTGTAACAAATTAAAACGTTGGTTATCAAAAATTACTTCCTTGGTGTCAATATTGTAAATATGTAAGTTACTCATTTCGAAAAGTGTGTACAGAAAATCTCATTAAATTTATTCCAGAATATTTAAACCCATGCTAGCCCGGCCTTCTCCCGCACTTATTTAAACTTGGGCTGCAAATAGTTACAAGGGCGTCGACTAGGTGCCAGAAGGAGACGAGGAATTATTCTAGAACGTCCAGAACCGAGCCCCCCACACCCTCCACGGCCCATGCAATTCCAGGTACCCACATTTATTCCAAAATATTTGCTGGAAATTTCTTAGTTGTATAGTAAGTACACAAGGGAAGATACAGATAATGTGAGCTGAACCGTTTCCCAGCTGGGCGAGAGAGGCAGGTAGCAATCAGGTTTCCCACAGCCGGTAATCCCCGGGCAGGCCAACCCGCTTAACGGGCACAATTGTAGCTTCTAATAAAGGTGTTTTAAAATTATTTTTTTTTTTTATCAATAGTCATTCATAGACTCCCTAAACCCTTTTTTCAAACAAATACCACTTTTTTTTATAGTCAATAAAACACAAAATTATCCACTGGAGCTGACAGACACTAATAAAATTTTTAAAAAAATATATGAAATCACCTTTTCCTTATCATGATTTCAAACTGCCATATCTTTATGTACATAATTCTACTGTACGTGTGTATGTCACTGAACTCCCCCTAAACGGCGTGACCGATTTGAATGATTTTTTTTTTGTATGCGTTTGGGTGACGACCTAGATCGTTTAAATTCACAAACCAGCCTGGCAGGTGGAGCAGGAGGGGTTTTAAGGGAGGCCTAAAATTAAAAATTACGATATTTCGTTTCCTATTGGTTTTTCGGCAAATATGCAAAGGATAAAAATTGTTTATTATGTTATTTAGATTAACTTCTGTTATATTCACTTTTGTCGTAAAACAAAGTATAAACGAGATACACACTAAAATATTAAAGTGGGAGCTAACAATTTTATTGGGCACTAACGATTGAACTGAACTTAACAAAACTCTATATGTAAATTAGCATTAATTCTTCCATGATTATAAGGTATATTAATTTTTTTAGGTTCGAACAGGAGTTAGGGTTCTAAAGGAGGCCTGAATAAAAAAATTCAGGATTTATCAGGTGATAGTTCATTTTCTATTTCTTTTTAGGCAAACGTCCACATAACAAAAGTTGTTTTTGTGTTATTAAAAGTAACTTTTGTTTTAAACATAATATTATTAAATTTACTATCCTAATCGCTTGAAATATCATATAGTTTAATTATATATTTTCATATTATTATTGACTCTAAATTGTTTCTCTTAAATAAATAATTTGAGGCGAAGGCTAGCCATGTGAGTTAAAGCGTTGGCTTTAATCTCACATGATAAGCCTAGAGTAGCAAGTTCGATTCCATCCTGGACGATGAGAATTTATTTAGTGACGAACTGATTAAATAAAATTCTAAGTCCCGCTCCGACTAGAGAAGGGTTATTAACCTGTAGGAAGCCCGTCCCAACTGGCCGCAGTAGCAAAAAACAAACGTTGCTAAATAATAGTAATAATATATTTAAATGAATAATGTAGAACAATTGTTATAAATAATTAAATGTGACCATTTCCATTGATAATTATTCAACTTCTATCAATCAAGAAGTAGACATTAATAATCCCACAATTCAGATTCTAATTAAATAAAATTTTCTAGAGTAAATAAAATCAGTTATGCTCCAAATTAGAAGTTACTAATAGATACGTGATCAGAAATATAAAAGTATTACTATTTGAGCAATTATGCAATGATAACAAAGCATTACATGAGTCATGAATAAACAAAAATATTTCATTCACTTAACAGTATAGAGAACCTTTACAACTAAATAAATAATAGCTAATTAGAATAGGACATAACTAACGAGATTGCAGTTAATTAATATACTCAATCAGCAGACAATTAACCATTAAATTTAATGCTCAATAATTATCGTATTATAATTTGATATTTAGTGGAACAGCAACCATCTGTAACATTATCAATCCTACTAATGCACTCTAGTTTTAAACATTTGTTATCAGGCTCTTTGATAGAAAACACTTTCAAAATAAAATACATTTCTACTTATTTTTGCCTGTATTTGAATCACGAAGAATTTCAGTTTTAACCAAATTATTCGTTATTAGCCGAACTGAACCCATTTTAGCAGATGTCCGTTATGGAAAATCGGCTTTTGAGGTGTACATAAATGTGTGTTTTACCGTTCAGGCAGGCTTAACTTTCATTTGCTTGCTACGAAACTCGACGTTCAAGTGTTTCAAGTAAAGAAATATAAGTTCGTTAATGATTGTAATCGGACCAGGAGAAAAAGTAAAACCAATTGTTCAAAAGACCTCTATTTTTAAGAGATCGAAAAATTTGACATGACTAATCTTGATGTGAATTCATTTTTCTACAAAAGTTGTTAAACCAATTTTCTGTCTAGCTAGGATATTAACAGAGGTATTTGCGTGTTATCAGACTTTTGTGACCTCCTCTTCTAATAATGTGTTTTTCACTTCGAGCTGCTGTACCGGCAAACATATTATGTCCAGCTTAAATTGGGAGTCCTATTTATATTGGGTTGTTATTGGAGAAGTGGAAAATAGACGGTGTCTTGTATTTATAGCATTTCTTGCAAGTGTAAATATTCCTTAATTTCGGAGTGGCGTAGCCAAAAAATGGCTAACCCCAGAACGTTGAAATTTCATATTTAGGAACAATTTAACGCCTTGTTGTCCCTTTCCATCAAAACAATCTAAGAGGGAAGGGACTTAAGGATAAGGAAAAAAATAGCAATGTCTCCATTTATAGAAATACAGAGGGGAAAAATATAAATGTGAAAGTCATTTAAATGTTTTTGCCATTTTTCAACATCCAAAAAAGAGTTAGGAGTTCAATTACAAATTCTGGCCTGTGCCAAAACAAAAAAATATTACACTAGGTGAAGAGCTCAATCACAAATTTACCCCTTGGTTAAAACAAAAAATATTGCACTAACTGAAGTTTAATTACAAATTCTCTCCTTGGTTAAAAAAAAAGTCCGTCACGCAGGGGCTACGTAAACTAAGTAGATTTCCCACGTGAGGTTTTACAACAGAGAGATCATACCACAGCCAAGCAGTTACGGAAACGGCCAAACTAGCTTTTGGCGGGAAACTCATTCGTGCGCTATCCACCCACATTTAATAAAAATGCAAATATCTCGTTAATATTCAAGATAGAGAATAAATGTATAGACCAATATTTATAGTAAATTTAATTTGCAATAAGATTGGTTCTATACAATTGTTTGTTCCGACGTATGGTAACGGAGATATTTCGAATTTTCGATAATCCCCCCTCTAAACCCCCCTCCCACTGGTCCGAATTCAGCCATTAATGAACTTGATCTGTCTTTTAGCATAAAGCGTTTAAATATCGAGTTTGGTAACGATCAAACAAATATTGCGACCTCTAGAGCGTTAACAGACTAATATACATATATATATATATATATATATATATATATATATATATATATATATATATATATATATATATATATATATATATATATATATATACAAATATATTTTCAACTTACATATTTTTATTTTTCAATATAGTCCCCCTCAACAGCAACGCACTTATTCCACCGCTTTTCCAACACCTGTAACCCGGTCAAAAAAAAAATCTTGTCAAAACCTTCCAAAACAATTTTTTTTTTTTTGACCGGGTTACAGATGTTGGAAAAGCGGTGGAATAAGTGCGTTGCTGTTGAGGGGGACTATATTGAAAAATAAAAATATGTAAGTTGAAAATATATTTGTATATATATATATATCAGGCTTAGAACTTTCTGTACACCCCTCGTATATATACATAGATAGATAGATAGATAGATAGATAATTTTGAACGGACCTCATTTTCGTCATCTCCTGGGTAGGATCGATGGACATTTGAAGAAATTTTTCTGAAAATCGCGTCATGAGTACACGACCTCAATAGCTGATTTTCTTTAGGGGAATTCATCTAAAAGAAATGGTTAAAATAACAAATATTACACTCAGTGAACAGTTCAATTACAAATTTTCTCCTTGGTTAAAACAATAAATAATAAAAAGTCCGTCACGCAGGGGCTGCGTAAACTAAGCAGATTTCCCATGTGAAGTTTTAGAGAGAGAAATAGAGAAATCTGCATACTGGTAACACAATACCACCGTGATTAAATACAAAAGGTAATGAGAAATCTTTCAGTTAATTGAAATAAATTCCCAACTGAAATGGCTTCTGAATTGTAAGAATAATTTATATTTTAATAACTCAAATTTTAGTAGTCCAAGAACTAAAGAAGGGGGGGGCGGATGAACTGAACGTATTTGCATAAATCTCACAAAGTAATGAAGGTAAGGTAAGGTTAGAAACGACAGGTAAAGTTAGAAGAAGCTTCCACCTGCAATGACGGAAATGGCCGACCTAATCCGAACTATACCCGACCACAGACTTCATAAAAATGCAAATATCTCGGTTAATATTCAAGATAGAGAATAAATGTACATGACAATATTTATAGTAACTTTAATTTTCAATAAGATTGGTTCTATACAATTTTTTGATCCGATGCATAATAACGGAGATATTTTTAATGTTCAAAAATCCCCGCTATAAACCCCCCCTCCCTCTAGTACGATTTCAGCATTAACGAACTTCATCTGTCTTTTTACATAAAACGGTTAAATATCGAGTTTCGTAACGATCAAACAAAAATTACGACCGCTAGAGTGTTATCAGACAAATATATATATATATATATATATATATATATATATATATATATATATATATATAATTTTGAACGGACCTCATTTCCGTCATCTCCTGGGTAGGATCGAAGGACATTTGAAGAAATTTTTCGAAAATCGCGTCATGAGTACGACCTCAATAGCTGATTTCCCTTAAGGGTAATCTGCTAATGTTGCACTAAGTGGTCAGTTCAATTACAAATTCTCTCCCTGGTTAAAACAACAAATATAGTACAAAGCAACAGTTCAATTACAAATTCTCACCTTGGATAAAACACAAAATATTGAACTAAGTGAAGAATCCAGTTATAAATTCTCTAATTGATTAAAACAAGACAGACAATGGGTGCAAGTGTAAATGCGCGGGAAACAGACAACGGTATGGATTTATTCATATGAAGTAGGAACATTTTTATTGCTAACGGCTACGTTGGGCCCCAGCACACAGTTCTGTAACATCCAATTTAAATCTTAACGCAATCAGCCTACTGGGATTAGCGGCGGCTAAACCTCATTTTCTTGCAAACCCTGGAGCTAAGTAGAGAGAGAGAGAGACTAGGAGGGGTGGGCGTTTATTAGGAAGAGTAGCATAGGAGAGGGGTTGGTGGATTCAATTACACACGGATAGCCACTGGAAGGGGTGGGATACGTCATAGAGGTGGAATGTTGTAGCCTCATTAGTGGCTCTTTGTTCACTGCCTCAACAATACCACCTCCCACTGGAACATGTGTTCCTCCCCACACCTACCGCTGCCTCCTCTTATAGCCCCTTCTTAACGACTACACTAGATATGCTCTGCTTCATTTTTGACTTCACATCCTATTTAAGTGGACTACCCAGCTGTAATACAACGCAATAATCGAACAATAATATTATATGAGATTGATGCATACGATGCGATGATGATACAGACAAAAAACCTCCTTCAATAATATAATATGTTTCGGTATATTTAGTGTAAATATTGACAAGATATGTTGTGTGTGTATTTAAGGAATCGGATTGGCAGAGGTTGTTGTCTCAGGTTTGCTGCATACTTCTGTACTTTAGGTTCATCAGCGTAAACAGTGTATGGACAATAGCATTCGTCTGTATTCCATTGGTAATTCATTTGCTTCAACACAAAGGCTAGTTATTGAGCTTGTTCGAAATGCACCCGTTGCTAGCCTGAAACCTGTGCTTGTATGGACCGTAACATTTTTAAAGTGATTTTCCTGGCAGATGAGTAAGCTACGCAACCATAATCAAGAATTGACCTGGTGTATGCCCGGTAAAATATAAGCACTACACTTCTTTCAGCTCCCTAGTTAGAATTACTCAAAATCCTTAACAGATTCAGAGATTTTCTGCACCTATGAAGGATTTCTTTCGTGAGATTGGTCCATGTTAACTTGGAGTCAAAAATTAGACCTAATGTTCTTATGTTATTAGCCACAGGGATTGGAATATTGTTAAGAGTTAGGTTTACTGAAGGAAGTATTCTTTTCTTATAGAAAATAATTGATTTTGTTTTATGGGATGAGAATTTGAGGCCATTCCTACAACTCCATTCTTCTATACTGTAAATGGTATCCTGAAGAAGTTGTACGGCGAGTTCAATTTCGCGTTTGCAAATGTAAATAAATAGGTCATCTACATATAAATAATAGTATGCACTGTTAGGAATTATATAGCGGACGCTGTCTATAGCGTCGGTTTTCAATAATATAAAACCTTGGCAAGTTATTTCCCTGTTTTTATTTCGTTTTACGATGAAAAGGAAATATAATACTCCCAAAGAAGTGCGGTTTTCAGATTTTAACGGAAATATCCGTTTTCTCCTTTCCTGAATCCAATTTGTCTAGTTATTCGGTGACATGACTAGGGGGGTGGGGGCAAGTGAGACACATTGGACTAAGAAGTAGTGACAGGGGGCCCAAAAGGTGAAGTGTTCGTACACAAACCCATAGCTCATTCAATTACTTTTTAACGTTCTACATGTTAAGTCCGAACACAAGTCACTTCGCTCCCTGGCACACTGGAGCGAGTGATGAGGTAAGCCGGACATTCATTAATATCACCGTTTCTACTGGTCCTAGAATATCTCTATTGAACTACCTGATCAGCAATTTTGCCAGTGGCGATATAACGGTAGGATGAATTTTAAATGTGTACATACAGATTATGATCGCTTACTAAGTAGAGAATTGTGATTTGTAGACACATAATATCAACATATAAAATATTTAAACAAGAAAAACACGTATTTAACTATTTCTTCTAACGTGAATGACGGCGTCAATTGCGTAGAGGAGGAGGCGTTTTACACCGTACATAGTTGGGAAAGGTCCGCGGGAGGTATAATACGTCTTCCGCACCGAAAGCGTTAACAGGCAAGTTTAGGCAAGATCTAACGACGTTGTAAATAAGACAATATACTCCTAAAAGCATGCTAAGTGGTATTTTTTCAAGCAAATACAAGCGATTTGCGAATTCAATTAAATAAAATTATTTTCAGCTCGATGTAAAAAAAAAAAAAATAGTGGAATTTTAAAAACCTTTTGTGCCAGTTTTTGATTTGTTATAATACCCTTAATGTGTACTGGAAACAACAATAATTTATAAAATGAAATAAGAGTTCACGACGAATTAAATAAACCAAGGCTTTTTTTAACATAGCAATTATAACCAGGCATTATGTAAAAACCATTGCAAATAATATGGCTAAAAATCAATCTGCTAAATTGAAAAGGGTTTATGTGGTACTAACAATACAATCAAAATCCCAAATTAAAACTTTTATTTTTTCCCCCAATGTCCAACATTACTGAAGGATCGCTCCAGTGTGCCAGGTATTGTTAGTGAGTGACAGATTTGTAATTATTTAATTACTCGGATTTCAGCCGTCTGTATAAATTAATTGATCCTACTATAGCAAATTTACTAAGCGCTTGCTGCAGAATACAAACGAGCCGTCACAATGTAATGAATATATGCGATAAACATACGATAAGAGTTATTTTCAAATCATCCAATACATAACTAATGGTGGTTTGAGGCTCAGGTTAACAATGTGAGTTAAAGCGTTAGACTTAATTTCATATGGTAAACCTACAGTGGCGAGTTCGATTCTCCCTCCCCCCTTCCGGGCAATAGGAATTTATTTAAATTTAAATTATTTATTAACGTCCACTTTTTGTACCTAAGGCTAATTGTGGCGGATTATCTATAGGTTGCTATAAGGATTTTACTTAATGAAAAGAATTTATTTAGGGACGAACTCATTAAATAGAATCCTTATTCCCACCCTCGCTAGGAAGGGTGTTAATCTGTAGATAACTCGTCCCAAACAGGCTTGGTTGCAAAAACTAGGCGATGATGAATAATCATAATAATGGTGATTTAACAGGTGTTAATAAAGCATTTTAGTACTGAGTTATTAATATGATGAAGTGTTTTGTTTATGTATCGAATGGAAGAGAAAATCAGTTATTAAACCCGTAAGACTATGCCCCAAACCTGGTAATGAAGACTAAGTATTATGAGACTAAAATGGGGATTTATACGAAGTAACAGTTTCCTGTACGTATGGTACAGCATATGAATAGATACATTATGCATTTGAATTGTATTGGAATGAGTGTAGCCTTTGTCCGGGATATTCTATATTTTAATATAAATAATTATTTATTCTTAAGGAAATTAGAGAAAAAAAGGAACAAATTAAACAAAGTGACCTTCTAGCTATCGTCTAACTTCCCAACCAAACATCTTAGGGTTCCCAAAAAACAGGGATAATAGTCTAATTTCCAAAAGTGACCTAGCCCTACCTGGAAGTGGTGTTTAAAATTTATCATTCCAATTGCTTTTTTTCCTTGCTACACCACCTTCATCTGCAATTAATTATACCTCCTCTTTTGCTATCTGCCCCTGTTTCTGTCTTCTATTTCCTACCTGTCGAGCATTTTCAAATTTTCCTTCTGTAAGGAGTACTGCCATATTTGCAATTTCTGTCTTGACCAGGCTGACAATTGTTGCTGGCATTATGCATAACTAGGGGTAGATAAAAAGAATTATACCAGCTAGAATGAAATAAAAAAACAATTATTATTTGTTCAGTGTTGAGTCCAAGTTAGTTATCCGCCCATGTTTGCCATATACTACAATGGGCTTTCAATTGTAGTTTGTAAGTGTTGCCTAGGTATGAAGATTACAAAGGTAGATGAGAGCGGGACTAGATATCGAAGAGACAGTGGGTAAATTAGGAGGAATCCCCTCCACGGCAGAGTTGTGTGCGGTTCGAGACAAACACAGCCCCAGAGATTGAACCCCAAGGGGTGCTCCGCCCCTTCTATTTCCAAGCAGTAATAGGCCTACAGAACCCACCCCCTACCTTGCCCCCAGGCCAAATTTATTGGCAATTATCCCTCTTTTACTGGCCCTACATCGATTCCATTCACAAATACTATGCTCGCCTTCTAATGCTACCCACCAATGTACTATCCCAATATAGATTAAATATAAGTGGATTATATTGCCCTTTCAGGAAATGTGGGTCATTTTTATACCATTGTGCTACTTAATATTCACATAAAAGCCTCGTATTATATTGAAATCTATTATAAAGAATTGTTGAGGATGATTTATATGTCGGTCTTAACCCATTAGTGCCCACGAGCAGCTTTAGCTGCATCAGTTTTTGAAAATCCACCAGTAGTGTTGATGTTGTTATTTTTCTAAGTACTTTGGCTTAAAGTGAAGGGGGAACATTCCTTGAGACAATAGGGGTGGGAGGTGGGGTACATGTTACAAAGAAAAGGAGCTGTGACTACCTGTTTCACCCTTTTCCCATCTTAGGTCAGTCCTTACTCAATCTTCCTGCTGGAAAGAGGTAAGTTGTACTTGTAATCATTATTATTTTGAAATTTGGATTATATATATTTTGTCTCTAATATTGGTAGTTAATATGTGTAAAATATGAAGAAGAAAAAAAAAATAAACTAGCCCAAATTTGATGTTGAATTTTGCATGCGTCTAAAGCTGCTCGTGGGCACATAGTGTACTAATTATTTTCAAACTTCTTTTTCAGACTAGAAAATTCTTTAGCAATTGCTGCTCAATAATATTTAGTTATTGGTATACTATTGTTATCAGGTTATAATACTCTTCCAAGAAGACGTTTATTTTGGAGTACAGATGAAGATTGCAGTGTCCCATTTGTTAGTAATGCTATGAGACGTAATAGGTTTGACGATATTCTGAGATATCTCCATTGTGCTGATAATTCTAAAATAGTTCCAGGAACTGACAAGCTATTCAAAATTAGACCTTTATTTGAATATTGAACAAAAATTTTAAAACCATTCCACATAACAACACTAAGGGAGAATCGGGTTTCCACTAATTACTGCCTTACTGACAAACAAGTTTTCAAAAAACAGCGTAGGGGGACTGTTCAAATTGCCACTAACGGGGATTTACTAATTATAAGATGGAATGATAATGCAGTTGTCACGGTAATGACTAATACCATTCAAAGAGAAAATAAAACAGCAACAAGGTACTCATCCGAACAAAAAAAAAATTAGTATTCCTATTCCTCTCGCATTATATGAATACAACCAGCATATGGGGGGAGTTGATCTAAATGATCAGTTTGTATCAACGTATCGGACTACAATAAGAACTAAGAAATGGTGGTGGCCATTTTTGGCTGGGCAGTTGATGTAAGCTGTGTGCAAGGTCGACGATATAGTACGACGAGAGGTCGTAATATATTTGTTGAAATATTTTGGGACTTCGAGAACTGGGCGAGGTTTTAAAAAATCGTATACAGCTCTTGACAGTATTCGAAAAGATAGGACAGATCATTTGATTATAAAAGGTATTTCCAAAAATAAACTATGTGTCCAATGCAAGAGAAGAACCATATACGTCTGCAGAAAATGCAGCGTTTCGCTTCACCGTGAGTGTTTTGCCCCTTATCATGAGTAGAAGAATGGGCAAAAAATGTATATATGCAATTTGTTTTATTTTACCTCCTTCGGTTATTTGTTTATATATATTTTTTTATGTGATTTATAATTTATTTATCCATATTTGATTGTTTTATTATTAGGTAGAGTATTTGTTGTTATTATTAGATAGATAATTTGTTTATATTATTAGAGAGAGTATTTGTTTCAGGTTATTTATTTATATATTTTTTTATGTGATTTATTATTTTTTTATACACATTTCATTGATTTACTATTAGACAGAATATATATTATTTACTTATACATATTTGATTGTTTTATTATTAGATAAAGTATTGTTTTATTATTAGATAGAGTATTTGTTTCACCTTAGTTTTGTTCCAAAAACATCTGAAAATTATTACATTGTATTATTTGAGTTTCTTATACAATAAAAGTGTTTTAATGAAAATCCTAAAATGCTTTTTAATGAGGCAATAAATGCAGGTAGTTCCAATCGAGTGCACCAAGTGCCCACGAGCATCTTTAGCTGCAGCCTGATATTCAGCACTTCCCTTACCATAAATTTTTTAAATTATTTTGCCCATTGTCTATAAAGTAAAACAATAGTAAAAATTAAAAAAAAAAAAAATCTATCGATTGGGCACTAATGGGTTAATAGAAAACTAAATACTTATATACATTGTAGCTCTGGTGGTATTGCTTTGAAGCAAGTTATCACTGTCTTCTTCTCCCTCCCCCTTTAAATGAATGTCACAATTCATATTCATCCTAAAATATTAAACATAATCCTGACGATGATGGGTTTTTATCCCCAATACCCTTACTGTACTGAAGGTAAACATATAATGTGGGCACTATGAGATCTCCTTCAACTCCAATGAAATAAAATAAACAACATATTTTACTTCACTTGAATGCTTTCATTTTTTAAAACCATATGAGACATCAATGGAACGGATTAAAAATAGTCAGGGAAGATTATTCATGAACGTACTTTTGTGATTTACATAGTATACCTATGCAAAACATTTGTACCTCTAATAAGTATGGATTAATTTAATTTTTTTTTCTCCTTAGTCAAATTCAATTTTTTTGCTTTTTTCATACTAGGAAACAAAAATAGGGAAAATAAATGGCAATCAGACGCAACAAAATATTATTTTACTGAAGATCCCCTCATCTCCCATCCTCTTAGACGGTTTTACTCAAAATTAAATGCTATCAACTAGACTTAACGTCATTCCAAAACATGTAATTTCAACATTCTAGTTCAATTACGTTTTGAGTTAAGCCAGATACCTTCAAAGGTACAGAAACTGATTAAAACGGATCAAAATGTCCGTTGAAATATGAAAACCAAAATATTTTGCGTTTACTATATTGTCTTTATTTCGTAAAAGGAAGTAAAGAGGAACGAAGGTTCAATCTCCGTCCTGGCGAAGGACTTCAGTACTTCTTGACCATCGTCTGTAAGCAAGCGGGCTTCTGTGATCTGCAGTTTGTGCTCTCTGAAATATATATGTGAAAACGTATTTATATAAGTCCGTCACGCAGGGGCTGCTTTAACTAAGCAGATTTCTCACGTGCTTTACGTATTTTCATTTATCTCAAAAAGTAAAAGTTCAATGAGAACAATATTTAGTATTTAGGCTTCCAATCAAGTGATTCATTATATGACAGCTTCTTGTTAGTATGACATGATAGGAGTGGAGGTTTATCCATGGTCAAAAACTAAAATACGGGAATATCCTTGTTAATGTTCAATATAGGGGGAAAATGATCATATAAACATTCATATATTATTGAAATTGCAATATTTAATAATGTATTGATTCTATACAATTTGTCGATCCGACGCATAATAACGGAGATATTTCGAATTTTCAAAATTCCCCCCTCTAAACCCCTCAGGTCCGATTTCAGCCGTTACCGAACTTGTTCTTACTTTTTACATAAAATGCTTATATAACGAGTTTGGTAATGATAAGGCAAATATTGTGATTGCTAGAACAGTAACAGGCAAATATAAATAAATATATATATATATATATATATATATATACATATATATACCTC
This sequence comes from Riptortus pedestris, assembly GCA_019009955.1. Taxonomy (NCBI): domain Eukaryota; kingdom Metazoa; phylum Arthropoda; class Insecta; order Hemiptera; family Alydidae; genus Riptortus; species Riptortus pedestris. The sequence continues at coordinate 100,786,994 of CM032229.1, forward strand.
TAAACCCCCTCCCACTCGTCCGATTTCATCTGTTAACGAACTTGATCTTTCTTTATTAAACATAAAACGATTAAATGCCGAGTTTGTTGACTATTAAACAAAAATGGTGACCGCTAGAGTATTAACACACACACACACACACACACACACACACACACACACATATATATAAATATATATATATATATATATATATATATATATATAGTTTTGAACGGACCTCATTTTCGTTATCTAATAGGTAGGATCGACGAACATTTGAAGAACTTTTTCGAAAATCGCGACATGAGTACGACCTCAATAGCTGATTTCCTTTAAGGGAAATCTGCTAATTAAGTTAAAACACCTCTACTTCAATTAGAATTTAATTCAAATGTGACGAAGTAAGTTAGTCAATGACTTAATACGAAGGACAGGTTCAACTACTGATTGTGAGTATAAAGTTAGCCAGTTGACTGCATTAACAGCAGAATAGGGAGACTGCAATTGCACCTGGTAGCTACTGCATAGTTCTGTTAAGGTAATCAAATATTATTCACAGAGGGAATATAAAGCCCAGACCTTAGGGATGGTTAAACCTGCTAACTGTGTCACTTGCCCTTGAATACTTGCGTCCAACTCTAGTTGAGAAGGATGCTAACCACACTTTTTGGATGAGATGTATTGTTGCGCTTCAAAATGTAGCGAGTAAGCGGAATTTCAACAGAATTTTAGTTTTCATTGAATCTTTGCGGTTCCAAATTTTGAAAGCATTTAACTAAGTTATTTTCTTTGGTTGATGCAGCTAATTCACTAAATTGCAAATGAATTTTTGAGGGTAACTCCTTATTAAATAAGTCTTTCACTCAAGATTCTATTAGAAGATATTAATATGTGTCAAGTGCTCATCTTTCACCATATTTTGCTTAGGGAAATCAGCTATTGAGGTCATGACGTGATTTTTTTTGACGCCATGATGTGATTTTGTGAAATTTCCACAAAAAGGTGAAATTGGACCAGTAAGGTAGGGAGATTTCGAAAATTCAAAATATATCCGTTATTATAAGTCAGATCGAAAAGTTGTATAGAACCTATATTATTGAAAATTTAATGTTCTATAAATGTTCGTATATACATGTTTTCACTATCAACAATATTAACACCGAGATATTAGCATTTTTTAAATTTGAGCCTTCAGTAAACCCCTCCCACTCCTACACTCGTCAGAATAACAATAAGCTTCTTTATCATGAAGCCCTTTCATTGAAGCTTAAATACCAATTATCAGTCTCATTGAACTTTTATTTTTTGAAACATAAATGCAAATCTGCTTAGCTAACGCTTAACTTTTTTACTATAGAAAAAATATATTCATGGTGGGTCTTTTCTCAATATAAAGGTATGAACTGTGGCTGATATGCTTATGAATACTTGAGTCTAATTATTGATGAGGCTGTGTTCTTGTCACTCCTGTTGCCACCGGAATACATTAGTGAGTAGCAAATGTTCCTTAGCTTTGTTATTGTAATCAAATGTTATTCATGAAAGGCCTGTTCTAAGATGATCCTGAATGAATCAGACCTTGTCCTGAGCAGTGACAAATCCTAAAGGCAATGCTATATTGAGTAATTTATTCATAAATGTTTGATAATAATTCCAGCTGAGACGGTTGTATTTACACCCGCTATTAAATGGTGTATTGCCTGGCATATAAAACTACATTAAAATAAGTGCGGCTATATCGCATGTACCCTTCTAATTTCAGTACATCTGGATCCACGGCCTACACGGGAACCCAAAAATCAAAAGTGAGGAACTTGACAGATGGACCACATAACTTGCTGCTTTACACATTTCATTTTATAAGAGCTCATCTCTCTGTGGAAACAAATTGAAAATAAAGACGTATCTTGGTACACGAATATGTAATAATGTTAGGGAAAGCATAACCTGCGAATATCAACCGCCTTCAGACTTCCTTTATCTAAACACTACTGTCACCAATGTTGAGCATCCGGATTATATTTGTAACTTCACTCTTCACAGAAATCTTAGAGCATATTGCAAATGAAGGATTCAGATTTCAAAATGAGTGCAGCTTCCAAACTGTTCATTCCAATTCAGTAGTTTTAAATCATTCCAGCTCTGTTCACCTCTGTTCCTTGCCAGACATTGGAAAATATATACTAGGTGCAGTGTAGAATGAAGTGAAAGCTACAATACTTCATCGAGGGGCACCTTTCGTTGTCCTCTTTACTTCTTCGTCCTTTTTAAACTTCATTTCATCCTGAATGAAATGTGGAATGACGCCATCTATGTTCCTTCTATTTAGTTTACATTTAGTTGACTAATTTTGCTTTCATTGTTGTATAGGCATGAATGTGTGTCATGTGCACCGAAGGCAGTGTCTATGACAGAGGAGTCAAAAAAGGAAACTTGAAAACGTTTGTTAAAGAGAAATCTTTTTCCTCCTTACCTAGCCTAATTTTAAAAGGGGGAAAGTATATGAATAAGTTTGTCAGTAAGCCGCTTACATCTTACTCACAGTTCAAAAAAAAAAAAACTCTGATGATGATAAATGATACCATCTATTATATAATTATTAACTACACTACACTCACATGGTAAACCTATAGTGGCGAGTTCGATTCCCTCCTGGGTAAATAGGAATTTATTTAGTGACAAACTCATTAAATAAAATCCTTAGCCCCACTGTCTATTTAAGGTGGGACAATTTTTCATTATTTAAAAAGTTTATCACCCTTTGATAAATGTGTCTGTCATTTAATTAAAAAAAATGTATGCTATATATTTAGAATGGTATTAAGATTGTTAACGAAATTAATATATTTTCTATAATGATTTATATATTGTGTCCTCAGGTTTGCCATGTGAGTTAATGTGTAGATCTTAATCTCATTATTATTATTATTTATTAACGTCACGTTTTGCACTTTTAGGCTAATTGGGGCGGGTTATCTACAGGTTACCACCCTTTTCTAGCCAGGGTGGGATTTTAGGATGTTATTTAATGAATTTCGTCACTAAATAATTTCCTTTGCCCAGGCGAGAATCGAACTCACCACTCCAGGTTTACCTTGTGAGAAAAAGCTTAATCTCATATGGTAAACCTAGAGTGGCGATTTCAATTCCCGCCTGGGTAAATTTGAATTTATTTACTGACAAACTCATTAAATAAAACCTTAGTACCACCCTGGATAGAAAACGGTGGTAGCCTGTAGATAACCCATCCCAATTAGTCATAGTAGCAAAAAGTTGACGCTAATAAATAATAATAAAATGTATTGATGGAATTTGAGCTAGTTTTATAGAAAATGCATTGTGTAAGTATAAATGTTATTCAATAATAAATAAATTAATTAATTTACATTATATTAGGAAATATTTTATGTGGGAAATAACAATTAATGTATCCTCTTGTGTTATGTTAATATTTAATGGGAATAAATACATTTATTTTAATTTCAATTCAAGTTACAATGTACTTGGATGTTCTTACAATCTGATTACTTTCGCTTTTTTTTTGTTATTCAGGATCGGTTATGCGCACTGAATATGTTTGTATTTTAAAGTTATATATTTGTTTTAAGCTTTAGTATATTCCGAGGTCATGTGCTATAATCTCCAAGTTCCTTGGAGCTCACGATACCATAAAATGGAGTCCCCCCATTATGGGGAATAACATAAAAATGAAATATGTGCAGCCATTAAATAGCAGAATCCTAAAATGAAAAACAAGTTAATCGCAGCGAGGAATTGTTAAAATTCAAATCGGCTACTCCAACCTTGAATGGCTTGAATAAAGAAGTAGAAAGGGTCATAACGAAACTCGTTTAAAGAACACTTAAGAAAGAAATAATATTTTATCTACTAATTAGATCTTTGACCTTATACTGGGGCCTGGATAAAAAAGAAACGCTTCGAAACGCTAAAGCAAAAAAAAAAATATGAAACCAAAAGAAAGCGATTAACATGATAATTGAAATCTACAGCAGTTAAAAGGAATTAAAAACTGATTCTGTATGTTATTTGTTTTTTCAAAGTACCCCTTCAATTGAAAATTATTTCTTGTCATTTTGATCATCTACATCCCGTAAAAACATATAAGTTTGAGAAATAACAACGTGGTCAATACAGTAATAATTAAATTACGTTTTACAGCAGACATCGTTTTTCTCCCTACTACTATATTCAAAATTTGATATTCGATGCGAAACATTACTAATTTATGGGAATTCAATAAAACTTAAAAAAATATATGGTTTACGGCACAACTTTAAAAGCATTATAAAGGTGGAAAGAAAAGCTAATGTAAATACTTCAATGTTTTTTAATTACTAATACGAATCTTTTTGGAAATGGATAGTAAGCTCTGAAGTCTCCAATGAATCTCAAAAGTAAAGAAAGAAAATTAAATACAATATTTAATTCATTTTTTGTTTCGAGCTATGTCTTAAAGAATTTAAATGACGGTTTAATTACTCAAACAATGGTAAAACCAGAGTTCGATTCCCCCCTGGGCAGAGGAATTTATTTAGTGACAGAATTAATTAAGTAAAATCCTCAGTCCCACCCTGGCTATAAGAGGGTGGTAATCTGTAGATAACCCGTCGCAATTAGCCTTAGTTGCAAAAAGTGGACGTTAATAAATAAATAAAATATATTTCTCAAAGTATAAAACCCACATTATTTAGGAGACTTTTTATCTTGTAAAACGAATCATCACCTTACCTACTTTCGTAGAAAGAGTATTTGTTATATTTATTAAAGCCCACTTTTATATAACTATGACTAAATGGGGAATTCATCACTAAGTAAATTGCTATAACAGACATAGGAATCGAATGCACGAGTCTTGGAGTAATAAGTCTATTAAGATTAAGATCAACGCCTTAATTCACATGGCTGACCCGAGCCCAAACTCATTATATTCCTTTAAAACTACCTTTATTCTTTTAAGTACAAACTATAATAATTATAGCAACTTGAGTATGAAAAAAATACTACTTCTATCTAGGTCATTCATAAACGATTAACGAAATGAGCTACCCAGTGAAAGGGAAAAAATATATGTACTGATACTGATGATATTAAATTTTTTACAACGGATTTATAATGCGCTAATAACACTAAATCATACCTCAAACTTGTTAAAATCAGCAGCCCTAGCTGCAGCCTGGATAAAGAATTTATCGAACTCTAAAGTAAATTTAAGGGGTGAGAAATACGAACTTTATTAATCTCACAAAAGAAAGTCGAGGCAGATTAAGTGTATTAAAAATTATAAATTTCATTAGCTATGAAAAGCTTAATTTTTCTATCATTACCCAATAAAGAAACAGCTCTTATGAGTTTTCATTTGGTGTTCATGAATGTGTTCAGGATGAGTCGCTCATGTTACGTTCCATATGATGAGATTTTTTGATTTTTGCGTATCGTTCGTGAGGGTTGTCAGAAAGCAGTCATGCGATTATTAGCGATATTGTCTTCGTGAGATCGGGCCATCTGATAGTCGATCGCGAGTGACAAGTGATCCAGATGATAGCTATATTGCCATTAACGCAAGGAGAGTTACGAGTTTGACTCACAAAAATGGGGGTTTCATGGCAGGCACCTCATATCGAACCGTAGTATCCCTAAAAAATCCAAATACCTCCGTGAATATTCATGATTGAGAAAATATCTATATTAAAACAAAACCATCTACATTAAATCCAGGTATTGAAGTCGTACCCATGACGCGATTTTCGGAAATTTTCCTCAAATATCCATCGATCCTACCCGGGAGATGACGAAAATTATGTCCGTTCGAAACTCTCTCTCTCTCTCTCTCTCTCTCTCTCTATATATATATATATATATATATATATATATATATATATATATAAATATATATTGTAACGGTCGAGCTTTAGAGCCACTCCGCTGTCTCTCAGTGATTAGTACTAGGCTTTAAACAAGGTAGCAGCACCTGTCAAGGGACTGACAGAGGAGCCCGGTGAATCCAAAGGTCAATCTCGCAGGACAGGAACGGCAGTCGACTCCCAAGATGCAAAGAGAGAGTAAGTGTTTCTTTAATTATCTAGCCTAATTGTGCTATATCTCTGATTAAATTGATAAATTAGCTCTTATAGCAGAGATGGTGGAAACGATAATGCTTGCCGTGCAATATATATGACCCTGAGAAGTAGCCGGTACGTAGATTAATTTAAATATTAATAAAAATAATTAACCTTTCATTATATAAAATGGCCCCTACGTGAAAGGGCACGGCTTAAACATTTTTTTAAAATTTAAACATTTAAAATATTTATTTAGGTTATTCATTTAAAAAAAAAAAAAATGTAATTAACATAGATTATAAAAATGGATATTAATACTAATAGCAAAAGTTGAGGATAGGAGTAGTGATGTAGAACAGGAAAGTAATAATTTGGATCTTGAAAATCTATCTATTGAAAGTGAACCGTTAGAGGGAACACCAGACCAATAATATCATATATAAAGATCAGGCTAGACATATAATTCAATTAGAGGATTCGGGAATACCGTTATCTACTGAGATAGCAAATTTGAGCTTTTTGGGTTTTGAACAACTGCGAGGTACTTCTACCAGAATAATAGATAATTTAAACGATTTAAAAGGACAAAAAGAGGTCAGTAGTCCTATCGAAAAAGATCAAAACATGCTGGAAGCTATAATGAACTTAATAAAAGAAGGAAATACTAAATTGGAAGCAAAACTAGAAGAAAATAATAACAAACTAGAACAAAATAATAATAAACTAGAAGAAAATAATAACAAACTCGAAGAGAATAATAACAAACTAGAAGAATTTAAACAAGAAGTTAGAAATAGTATTGAATCATTGAAAATAGATTTCGAACAAACTCGAGTAGATGTATCAAACGTGAGAAAAGAATTTATGAATGAGATAAATAATCTTAAAAACGAAAATGAAATAAACTTAAAACCTTTAGAGAATAGGTTAGCAGGTGAAACAGAAAATTTAAAAAAAGAAACCGTTCAGACTAGAGAACTACTAAAAACGGAATTAATGGATGAAATGGATGCCAAAATAATAGAAACCCGACAAGAATGCCATCAACAGAAAAACTTAATTCGGAATGAATTAAAAGGGGAAATTGAGCATGAAAAGATTATTCAAGGGAAGATAAATGATCAAATAAATCTAAATATTCAGAAAATAACTCACGAAAATAAACAAATAATTGAAGATAGATCGTTAATACAAATAGAGAATTTATTAGAGACAGATTTCAAAATAGGAGGTATAGCTGATGAAATGGAAAATATCCGGCAAGAATTAAAAAAAGTTCAGATAGGTCATTTGCCCAACTGTAAAGAAATTAGAGTCAAAAAAAAACAACTAACATTAATAATAGATTAATTTAAATCACTAACTGTAACTGTACCAGAGGCTCAAGTAGCCAATGAACAAGACGTTTTTCTAATTTTGATTATATGATAATACTTTCGTAGACTTGCTTACAGAAAATGCTAAATTGATCAGTTTCACCAACAATGTAAGGCAGTTCTGAATATATAACATCATCATGAAAGATAATAAATATGAACCTGGATGTCCCTTGCCACCTGCCGTAGTTATTTATTTGCTCCCATATCATCAAAACTTCATAATTATGATCGCATAAAACAGTTTATTATTCGACGAGGTAACAAAACATTTAATATGACAAAATGGAAAAATAAATGGTCAGAAAAGAGAGAGAGAGGGGGCATTAGAGTTGATAAGAGAGAGGTAAAAGGGAAAATCCAGGGGCGACTGAACACTTTTATGCGAGCAGTGGGGCCTCTTAGGAGGTCTCTTGGGCCTCTTAAAAGTTTGTCAACACGATAATTCATGCCAGAGGAGAGAGAGGGCTCTAGCTCATTTGGCACGTGAGCCCGCGTGAAAAATCCCTCCCTCATACACGTGTGTCTATCTCACCTCATAAAAATGGCACTTGACTCCACTTTACAACACCCATTTATTCAAAGCCCTTCTCCTCGCTTCGTATAAAGGTAAATACAAAGCAGTCATAAATATGAGAACGAAAGTATTCTTCGTAAAATAGAAAAAGTTAAAAAATATAAAAAAGTCCGTCACGCAGGGGCTGTGTGAACTAAGCAGATTTCCCTCGTGAAGTTATGTAATAGATAATCTAAATACTGATAACACATCACACAGGGTAAAATACCTTGACAAATATATAGTGCCTCAAAGAGAATACCTATCATTGGTAAACATTTTGGATTACAACAGTGAATATAAAGTTAATGATGTTTTCGGTTTCTTATCAAAAGTTTGCGAAAGTTAACAGTATAAAAGAAAGAATTTTATTATTTTTATGGGGGCTCTTAAACAACAATGATCGGCGCATTATTTATTATATGCAATTATACTTATTATTAGTATTTGTTTGTCATAAATCTTAGAGAAAAATTATGTTAATTTGATAACTGGGAAAACGGATCTTAATTTAGACATTAAAAAAGAATGAATTAATCTACATTTACGTTAAATTATTTTCTATTAAATTAGGTATTATAATTATTTACATTAATTTTTATATTTTATTATAAGCCAATGTATATGCTGTTCATTTGTAATTTAGAAATTATTATTAATTTATTTACACATTTTTTTTAAGAAGATATAATATATTAATAACCGTACTAACAGTAATTGGCCAGACTCTTGGCCACATCTTTGTAAACATAAGCCAATAAAATACGGTATCTATCTATCTATCATAATGGTAACACACCACCGTGAATATTAAGTGAATAAATGCTAACAATAATGAGAAATATTTCAGTCAATTTCAATAATCTCCCTATGGGAAACACCTAAATTGTAAACAAACAGGTCTGCCAACCTCTCACAGCTAAACATATAGAAATGTTCTTCACTGGAAGGAAAATCAATTACTAAAATGTATCTGAAATTTAAAACATTAATTTCATTGAAAATTATTTACTGAATCTAGTACTGTAATTTATGATGAATCAGAATAATTTTTATCTCAATCACTCAAATTGTAGTAGTTCATGAAATTAACACGGGGAGGGAGACACAACAGAACATATTTTCATGTATCTCGTATAATTAAGTCTCTTGAAAGCAATATTTGGTATTCAAGCTTCAAATAAAGTGGTTTATTATATTATGAAGTATTTTTTTAGAGACATGAATAGAAGTGGGAGTACGCTGAGAGCTGAAAACTGAAAAATACAAATATCTCGGTTAATATTAAAGATAGAGAATAAATGTATATAACAATATTTATAGTGCATTTAATATCAATAAGAATGGTTTTTACAATTTTTCAATCGGACGGATAGTAACGAATAGATTTCGAATTTTCGAAAAAAAAACAGTGCAAAAAAATGGCGACACAGGCATAAAACCCTCTAACAGAACTTGTGGCGTATAAGATGATGCTCATCATGGAGTAAAAATCACGAGAGCAGCTGAGTGTGGGCAGGAGTAAAGCTCAGCGGGGAGCTGCAATCAATGAGCCACCTCAAATATATTCTGAACAAAACGAGAAACAACCATGAAGTGTAGCCATCATCAGCCATGATGCCCAGATGCCAAATTGCAGCGTTATCTTACATTACATATATTCACCATGGCCCTTCAGGACATATTAGTTGTAGTTATTAAAATATATCATGTTTATCCATTAATTATAGTTCACTTTTTTGTACAGTCCTCTCATACCCCATTTATTATTTGTTGGTATATCTCCCACAAAGAGAAGCCTAGAATTTCTTTATTGAGGAACAGGTAGTAATCTACCAGGGAAACGAGGATTGAGCAATCTCCAAGTACCTCATAAACCACGAATTAATTGATAGAACCAAGTAAATGATTGTAGATATATAATGTGCATAAATTTATGAGAAAGGCTTAGACATTCTCCAAACTATGGAAATGATTACTAGGTATTTCCGTACTGCTGAGCGTATGACTGTCCCTTGGTGAAAGGCATGCATCACAGCACACTCCTTTCGCGGTTTATCATACTTGAGGAAGTCATTTGATCCAACTTGATAAAAAGCCATTTACTGACCTTGAATGGGGTAAGAAGGAAGACAAAGGCAGGAGTGGGAGGAGTTGTCGGTAGAAGTTGTTGAGGTTTAGTCGTGGGTACGTACCCTGTAAAGTATGTCCCGCTTCGCGAACTCTGGGAGACAGAGAGAGAGAGAAGGAGCAAGGGAGAGAGTGAGCGAGGTCAGTCGAGCAGGGGTTTCCTCATTTCTAATGGTCCCATTGTGAAGCCAACAAAAGACCAACCCCCATCCAGTCTAGAACTTGTTTGAATAACTCAACGCCCCTGTGAAAAGGCGATGGCTTCCCGTGTCATCTAGCTTCTTCAGAAAGCCTGTCCTTGTCCGTCCGGCTATTTATTGTCCCATTTATTTCCCTACAACTCCCCGGATAAGAACGAATATGAGAAACGTAACAGTAAAATATTAAAGTGTCTTCAAAAGAATGTAAAACTGTTTATATTTCCTGCAATTGTTATTAGAGTTTGTATATACAGTATATATTTTTATCTGCTCACAACCATGAATCGTCATTTAGCAGATTTCTCTTAAGGGAAATCAGCTATTGAGGTTGTACTCATGACGGAAGTTTCGAATTTTCGATGAAAAAAATGGGGTCCGTTCAAAACTGTGTATATATATATATATATATATATATATATATATATATATATATATAGATAGATAGATATATCTATATAGATATATATATAGATATATATATATATACATAAATCAATCTATGTGACTGTTACCGCTTTAGCAGTCGCAATTTTTGTTTAATCGTTACCAAACTCGATATTTAGTCGTTTTATGTAAAAAAGAAAGATCAAGTTCGTTAACGGCTGAAATCGGACCAGTGAAAGGGGGGTTAAGAGGGGAGGATTTTCGAAATATCTCAGTTACTATATGTCGGATCGTACAGATTCAATCTTATTGCAAATTAAATATTTTTATATATATATTTATTCTATATCTTGATTATTAACCGAGATATTTGCATTTTTATTAAATCTTGGCGGCTAACGGACGAGAGTGACTTTCCCACCAAATGCTAGTTCGGCCGTTTCTTTGATTGCTCGGCTCTCGTGAAATTTCTCTATTGTAAAACTTCACGTGGGAAATCTGCCTAGTTTACGCAGCCCCTGCGTGACAGAATCCTCCGTTTTCTTGCCTCTGAGGACCGACGGTGTTTAATAACATGATATTATTGTGGTTTTAACAGTTTCCAAATAGGAGACACGACCAGGAAAGAATCGAACATGGTCATCTTGGAACTAACTGCTGAAGAAAGTGAAACTCCGCCAGATTTTAAAAAAAGTCCGTCACGCAGGGGCTGCGTAAACTAAGCAGATTTCCCACGTGAAGTTTTACAAGAGAGAAATCTGCCTAATAACAACTGTAGTAGTAAGAAACCTCTAAACCTAAAACATTATTTAGGGCGTAATAACCCAGTAGTTTCTAGCCCCAAAAAACAGTTAACCTAACCTCAAAACCTATTCTCGAGGGACGAATAGTTATGGAAACGGCCACCAGAGCTCTCGTCGGAAAGTCCGAACATAGTCTACTGATTACCGCACGCAGAATACAAATGCAAATATCTCGGTTAGTATTCAAGATACAGAATAAATGTATAGAACAATATTTATAGTAAATTTAATTTGAAATAAGATTTATTCTATACAATTTTTCGATCCGACGCATAATAAAGGAGATATTTTTCAATTTTCAAAAATCCCCCCTCTAAACCCCCCCTCCCACTGGTCCGATTTCAACCATTAACGAACTTAGTCTTCCTTTTTACATAAAACGATTAAATTTCGAGTTTGGTAACGATCAAACAAAAATTGCGACCGCTAGAGCGTTAACAGACAAATATATATATATATATATATATATATATATATATATATATATATATAATTTTGAACGGACCTCATTTTCGTCATCTCCTGGGTAGGATCGATGGACATTTGAAGAAATTTTTCGAAACTCGCATCATGAGTACGACCTCAATAGCTGATTTCCCTTAAGGGAAATCTGCTAAAAAGATAAAATTAATTCCATTCATAAAAATGAACTGCTTACACTTAGTCGAACTATCGTATGCGCCCTCTTTTAATAACAAAGATTTCTCATCTAAAAATAACGTTATAGTACCTTCGAAAATCAGGGACAATGGGAGTAAGAGAGTGTGTGTTTGTCTGTGTGTGTTCTGTGTATACGTCTTTGTGTAAATGTTTAGTGCATACAGGCTCCTAGCATAAACTTTAAATACTCCTTATAATCATTGTGATCAAAACATTCTTCATTTTTAGAAGCTTTTATTAACGAATTCATTCATTTTCTCAGTAAATTGTTAGTAAATTGTGGTACACTACATCATGCAATAACTACAGACAATGGTGAGGCAACACTACTTTCGAAAACTTACTTGCTGTGCAAAACAAATGTTCTTATTGAATACCAAATTACGTACAAATTCCAGATTACGTATAATATATATTTACGGCGTACGATCTTCAGAGATTCCTTTTTCGTGGTTTCTGTGCTCATATATTAAATTGTTAGTTTTATGAATTTTATGTTTCGTTGAAAAGTTTAAAATAATTAGCATAATTAGGACTTAAGTATTTCCTGATTACTTCAGCCAGTGATGACGGTCTCCACCGACAGGTATGACAACAATTTCCTGAGTTATTTGAAATACTAATATTTTCTTCATCATAATAAAATTATGTAGGGTAAGTTCCCCTTTCTGCAGGATTACTTCAGGAAGGAAATGAAGAAATGAAATATAATGAGACTTTCATCAGGTTTCACGCGTAATTACCCGTCATTGCCCAGATGTACCTTATGTGATTTTAATTATAAAATAATATATATATATATATATATATATATATATATATATATATATATATATATATATAAGTAAATAAAAAGTCAGTGGCTGCTTAAATAAGTGTTTCTTATGAAACCCAATACGATAAACGAATATAACAAATAGCTATGGAATATTCCCTTTTCCCCTCAATTTTTCAGATGTTCGTTATTTAAAATTGGAAATACTAAATCTTTATGAAGTTCAATCTTCGGAAATAAAAAAAAAAATATTAAAGGAGGAGCCATAAGAAAGAATGGAAAATTAAATATTAAAGCCGAGAGGGATGGGAGGGGAAGGCAGTACTATTAGGTAGCCAGGCCCACTTTTCCCTCGAGTTTAAAAATGAGGGCTACAATTATATCTGTTGCCTTCATTGGCATAGGAAATTGCCTCGAAATGGGCTTGCATATTTCAAAATGTAGTTAATGTTTATGGGTCTCCACCATGCTCCTTATATTTAATTCATTTTGAGCTTCCCTATTTTTTTATATATATAAAAATATATTAGTTACATTATCATTAAATTGTAGGAAAATGTTTGAAATACCTCGAAACTTTATTAATTCCATGAAGCTCTTCCTATTCACCTTGATCTATATTCCTATAAAAGTCGTAAATTCTATTTAATGGATTTTATTTTGATTGAAGCCCTCTTCATATTCTAAAGAGAACTTCTGTCGAAGTGAACAGCTTTGAATATGGCGGACGTTATCTCAACCTATATTGTATCAATTTGAGAGTGAATATCCTCGCTTGAATATTGATCAACCAAGGCTCATTGGTGGTTGAAGGGATTTTAGTAGATTTCCGTCAAGGAAAATTAGCAGTTGATTTCTTCTAGGAAAGCTGGGGCCTGTTTTCCTCTAAAATACGTTTATTTTGACAGAGTGCACTTCCAGATCAAACAGCACCACTTTTAGTGCTTTTTTTGATAGCGTTAGAGAGCACTAAAAAGTATGCTGACGATGGAGCTGTTGCTCTGAAAGAGCACTTTCTCAAAATAAACGTATTGTAGAGGGAAATAGGATAACTGTGTACATCCAGATTAGCTATTGAGGTCAATCTCATAACGCGGTTTTGTAAATTTTCTTCAAATGTCCATCGATCCAACCTCGGAGGTAATGGAAATAAAACCCGTACAAAATGGTGTAAATACATCTATTTTTCTGCCAAAATAATGCGCAATATACATTTATTTACTATCTTCATTATTAACCAAGATAGTTTTGCATTCTTTAGTTTTCAGCCTCCAGTAAATCCCCTCTTCCACTCATGTCATAATAACAATAATCTGTTATAACTTTGAACACTTTCTTCGAAGCTCAAATACCATATATAGTTTTTCACTGAACTTTTACTGTGTGAGATACATGCATATACGTGGTGTGATGCCGACATCAATAAAGAATTTGTGATCTTGGCCCGAAAATGTTTATTTGATCTACACGGTAGTCGATATTTATCTGTTTCATTTAACGTTAAAATTCATAGTCATTAATGGCTGGATTTAGACCAGGAATAGCGAGGTTCAGATGGGGGGCGGGGGAATTCGATCAAATTAAATATTTCCGGTATTACGAGTCGGATCGAAAAATTTGTAGAATTAATCTTATTAAACTATTCATGTTCTACAATTATTGTTGTATACATGCTTCGTAGCTACAATATTTAGCGAATTACTCGTACTTTCTTGTTTTCAGCCTTCAGTAAACGGATTTTTGCTAAGAAATTATATGGTGTGAAGAAATCAATAGTGTGTCATATAAAAAAATGGGAAATCTGCTTAGTTTACGCAGCCTATGTGGGATGAATTTTTTTTTTATTCCCCTTATTTTTATTTGTTACCTAGGATTTGCATGCTTTAAGGAACACGTATAAACACAATATTATTTATTATTTAATTAGGTGATATTTGACCTAATATAAATCCTGTTAATGATTATCCTTCTTCCTAAAGACGAAGAGTTAATATTCCTATACTATAAATCAATAATGATAAGTCTGAAGTTTCAACTTATTAAACTATTTGTCATACTAGTTGAGTTAGTAAAATTTTAAAAACAATGGTAAATAAGTGGCAAATTTTTGATTTGATTTTAGAATATTGATCCACGGGTTTAAACTCAAATTAACAACTTTTGGACGCAATTCACATTTACGGATTACTCAGAAGAATATTCGAAGTTTCAAATTGTTTACAGCTCGTTAAATGTCATAAAGAATGAGACAGGTGTTCCTCAGGGAACTGATGTTGTTACTTATTTTCCCTTAAAATAGTAAAAGACTATAAGCCATGATATGGTCCATAATGCCTGTCTGCTACAGGTCCAATGTCGAAATCCAGAACTCAGGATTTCAACATTGGACAGACTAAAAATCTTAACTTTTAAACATTATATTATATACGTATAAAAATATTAATTACTATTAACTACACATAATCAATAATTTTATCATAGAATAACTAATTTAGAAGTATTTTTTTACCACTTGCTCCAAATATTAATTTTTTTTTTTTTTTTACTTTGTTTCAAAGGTATTTTGTAAATGAAAATGAGTAAAGAAACAATTTTGTACGAAAATAAAGATTTAGAATTTCTAGAGGAAAAAAAATTATGTTTTTCTACCCTAAAAATATAATATTTTGTTGTCACTTAAAGAATAATAAAGTATTGCTCTTCAAAAACTTTCTTCTCATATGAGACATGCGTTATATAATCTCAGCGTTCTTCTACAAGCTCTCATCCTGCTTTATAAGTCTACCGACTTTTCCGCGTAAAATTGAGATAGCGTTCAAAGTTGAAGGCTTATGAACTCTTTCTATTTTTTTTCTTCTCATTCATTTTTTGTCGAGAGGCCGAGAGAACTTCAATCAGGGAGGCCGAAGTAATAAAAGAGAGCCCATATGAGGAGGAAAAAAGCTACGAGAGCTGGCTCTTACTCGAGTGGCAATGATGAGCGGCCTCAGCCAAATCCTTGGGACAAATAGAAAAAATGAGTTGAAGCTCCCCCCAGCTCATGAGGAGACGCCGACGGGGGATTTCTCCCTTTCCCCCCTCTTTTTCCCACTCAGATAAGGGAATAACACGGGGGGTGGGAGGGGATTAAAGGAGCAACGGGAATAACTTTCCTTAGAAAGTGGGCTAAAGGATGTCGAGTCCTTCTGAGCATCTTACACTAACCGTCCTTAAAGAAGAGAGAAAAATGTCCTTATCTTGGATTGTAATACTTACTTCTATTTCAATTTCATTTTTATATTCCTTGGAAAAAGCGTTAAATTTCCTCCATGCTTATTTTACACAAACACCTATACCTTTTATTTTCAGTGAGGTCCGTCATACTTGTCGGTGGAGACGGTCGGTGACTCACTGGTTGGAGACGGTGCTTTCCTGACCACGACAGTTGTGCTTGATGATCTGCAAGTGACGACCCACTTCACCCACAGCTAACCATTTAATATATACTTATGAAACACCAATCATTCTTAGCGAATCGTAAAATGTTGTACTGTAAAGGATTATAGACAGATTGTAAGGAGCAGTATCTTATTAATGAGATTCCAACTACATTAACACACTTTCAATATTTACTAATATTTGTTGTTTTGCGTTTACACAAGTTGTCCTAGGAAGGGTGAGGAAGGGTATAAGAATATTTTATTTTCACTCAGTTTTATTTATATTTCTTCTTTTTTTTTCAATTCAGTATAAAAGGATTTCATTTAGTGTATTCGTCAATAAATACATTCCTATTCCTAACGGGAATCTTTGCCATGTTTATTAGGTATTCCAACTCACTTCGATAATCTGGCCTCCAACATTTTATCATAAATTTGTAATTTAATGACTCTTTTAATTATTTTTAACATTTGATTTTATTACGTTAAAAATGCTACAGCATTTCTAAGGTTTGTTTTATTTTCTATGTAAATTCGGCGGGAATAGCCTTTTGTTATATGTTTCATGCCATTCTAGAAAGTGGCGTCAAAATTGAAAATCGTGTCCCATAGTATAACACAGTCAATATGAAAATTCGAATTTTTAGCTACTATCGGTGGTTTACTTTAACGTCAAAACAAATATTCATCAATATCTGCGTTAAAATTTCGTCGATATAATGAAAAGAACAAATTTCGTTTAGAATAACAATTGCAGTCATAAAACATTATTTGTATGTATGAATTTCGATGTTTAGGCTTTGAACTTTCAGTAGCCAACGACTTTTTTCGTGATGAAAATGGCTCAGCAGATTTGAGAATTGTTTTGAATATCCATTAAGGTAGTGAATATAGTTGACGTACGTTATTCCACTTTCTACTATCAGAAGTGTTTTTTTCGTCAATGTCTTCGTTAATCTTGATAATATAGGACAAACGTAAAAATTCTTTATGTTCAGAATACATTTTGTGGTCTTACAGGTCACCAGGACTATTACAGGTGTGATCTGGTGGCTTCTGGCCTCCAATCACTATATTTGTACACCTTTGGAATGCCTAGGTAGAAAAGTGGATTTTTTTGTTTATTATCAAGGATATGAATCATCCTGGGCATCTTATATTTTATCTACTACAAAAACCGACCGGTGGGGAGGGGATTTCTTTTGAGGTCAATTTCTTATGTACGTCAACATCTTCATTAACATTGTTTTTATCGGAAAAACAACAAATTCTAGGCTAAAATGTATATTTCAGCATTAAAACATTGCTTCAATTTATGAATTTCAAAATTGTGGCTAAGCACAACTATTAAAATAATAGTATTTATTAGAGTTCATGAGAGCCGCCAAGAAAATTGTTAAATTTTATATGTGGAATTTTAGAGAATGAATTTTCTTTTTTTTATCTCTCCTAAAATTAATAGGAGCTTAGCATACTTGAAAGAACCTTAAGCGTTTATTTGCCCGGAAACCATTTATATTTCAACCCACGTCGACAGTAAACACTGTTAGTTAATTACTTCCCCCTTTCAGTCTACTTTATACATGTATGGTTTTACAGCAGAATGCCAAACAAATTAAGTTGATTACAGTAATTGGGTGGGTCTCAAGAATTAATGAACTAAATAAATTCCTATTGTCCAGGAGGAAATTAAATCTGCAACCCTAGGCTTGCCAAGTGTTAAACCATATAGCCAATCCCATGGCAAAGAGATTAATCCAATCCTTATATTTTGAAGGGAAACCGACAATATTTCAATTAATTCACGAATAACAGTTATTTTAAAGATTAATGCGACAAAATTACTGAACATGTAACCTAATATTCTTGTTGTGGTGAATAAGAAGGAATGATTTTTTTTTTTTTATTTTTTTTTGGAAAAGTTAATCAAAACTTTTTATTACCTTTTCTATTTCTACCCATCAACAACGGGTAACATAGCTAGAACTAAATATAAACTGTTACGACTCATTTCTCTGTTATTTTATCACGTTACGTGTATGTTATCATTTCAACAGAGTGCTAAAAATGGTGCTAGATCTTAAAATCCAGATATGAATTATGTAAAATTTAAACGAAGGGATTAACCTTTTTATTGAACCCATGGATTTATAGAGGGTCATGAATTAATTTCTTATTGGACTGAGAAATAACTACTTTTTTAAAACTAAAAATAGAAATTAGGATGTGAATATCAAATGAACACAGAGAAGCAGGATGAATATATTCAAAGTATTACATCAATAAAATAAAGTACCCCATGCATAAAATAAAGGATAAATCTCTTGGTATTCCCTACTTCGTCTAGTATTAAAAATAACTTGAATATAAAATCGTTCGCTAACTCTTTTCTTTAACTACACCATCAATTCACAATATTCATTTTTTATTTTTTATATTATTCAATACCGAAGATATACCTTATTCTAATCGCCATCAGTGAGTTTAAAAAGACAATCATCGAAACTTATTCTAAATGGTTATAAATGATTTTGTCCATAACAATTTCTGATTTAACTGCCCAACACAAGCTGTGGGTTCTATTTCACCAAATCCGTAGTATCCTGCCAGTTAGCAAAGGTAATTGGTTCGATATCCTTCACTTGTCAAACAATAAAAAAATCAAAACGCACATTGTAAAAAAATATCTCTTACGATTATGGAAATGAAGTAACCATCCTGTACAAACTTTATTTTTTTGCCTGCCTTCATAAAATATACATTCACCTGCTTCAAAAAACGGTATACGGATACTACTAAGGCCAAATACTGAATTAAAACTGTCAAGATTTATTTGTATTTGAGTGAATTAAAAATAGAAGTTAATCACTAGCATCAATCCGTTTATATAATTTTTTTAAACATATTATAAGAATCACTTCTTTCCTCCATTAGCAGAGTGTATACACTTTAATTTTATTTATTATTATTTTATTTATTTTTTGGTTTCTCGTTCCCCCCTTTTTTTTTTTTTTATTTATTCATTTTTTTTTTGGTTTTCTCTTTTCCTTATTTTATTTTTTTTTATTAATTCATTTCTTTGTTTTCTCTTTTCCTTATTTTATTTTTTTTTCCTTTCTTTATTTTTTTCATTCATCGATACTTACATTTTCATTTATCTTATTTTCACCATCTTGATGTTCCCATATACAATATTGTTTGTTTCATATAAAAACTGGTATGCCAATGAACCGTATCAAAAACCACCATAGTTCACCCCTTATCCGTTTTTTTTCTATTTTTTTTTTTTTTGCTTTTTGCTTTTTGTGCACAATTGAATTATGAGTAAATCGCCGGTGTTTCGGAACTCATTTAAATAAATAAAAATAAAATAAAAGATATAATTTCAAAAGTGAGTTATTTCATGTCTAAAGAAATATAATCTTGACCTTGTAGGTATTATTGTACTTATGAAGAGCATAAACTTAGAATAAAACGCTTCTCTTTTAATTTTATGAGTGGTAATCAAAATAAAAATAGTTGAGAACATGAGAAATTTAATAGTAACTACAAATGTCACAGAAAGATCATGGAGTGTGATATTAAAGGCTGTCTGTGCAAGATTCAAGCCATTTTCCCATATGATAGTGCTGAGCAAGCACTCTAAGGGATGTTGACTACATCCACCCTGATCACACTGACAGTATTGATCATACAATATAATTTTTGAGAGAAAATTAATCTGTCCCCCCTCGTGGAAGAATGTGTGACGCAGGCACCCATTATTGTTCATCGAATATCCAAATGGTGCCCAATATTGGATTGAAGTGCTGGAGCAAATGTCGCGATTACAATGATTGTTCAGAGGGCCGTCTAATTGCTTCAACCTCGATATTTATTGGGGTTATTGTGGATCCATTGTCCGTTGCATTCCTATTGAAGGAGTAGCCCCCCTGACGGCTGGTAGATATGAAGTGGACCATATGGAGAAGGCACCAATAAATAAGGGCAGCATGTGGGATGATCCGTTCTGGGGTTATCACCAGCCGGCAGGAGGTCTAGGATTAGGAGGGTGTCATTGTCATCTCGCCGGTGCAGGTGCAGCACACTTATGGTCTCATTTTCTGCATCGATGCACTACAATTCCTAATCCCAGCTTCTTTCACCATCCCTCCTCTCAAGTTATTATTTCACTTTCCGTTTATCCTCTTAGCCATTTTCTTATTTTACAAACGAACGCTATACCCTCTTCCCAACTAGTAATATTCTGTATTCTACATCTTTAATGAGTTATATATAATAACATTATGTCTCAGTAACTCAAATTGAGCAAGAATTACCGGTGACTGTGCATGAGGAAGATATGAGTTCTTTGTAAAAAGCCACCTACCTATATTTTATCTATTTCTCAATTATTTTAAATCAATTGGCAACACGCCTTAGATACACATTTGATTTTATCTATCAATTTATTTATTTTTATTATATTTTGATTAATATTTTTTATTTGATTTCCCTATTATCCAACGTGACTCTATGTTTCGTTTTTCAATTCTCAAGTTTCAGTTATGTAGTTACTTTTGAATTTTATCTTCTGTTTGTTCTTCGTTCTGTTCCATTTCCGTTCATGTGTTCGATTTTTGTTTTTGTGTTCTATTTCTGTTTTATGTTTCATTTCTGTTTTCTTTTTGTATTCCATTTTGTTTTTATGTTCCATTTCTCTTTTTCATTTCATTTTTCTTTTTGTTCCATTTTTATTTGTTTTTTCTATTTCTGTTTTTTTTGTGTTCCATTTCTGTTGTTCGTGTTCAACTTCAGTTTTGTGGTGTTATTTTCTTTTAAATTAATTTTGATTTGTATTTTAAGTGTATGATTTTTTTTCTGAAGAACATCGCCACAGCTGCAAAGCTCCAATCAACAAATAATATTATTGAATATCCTAACCCTCCGTATCCATTATCAACTGTAAAATGAGTAAATAACGCCTCCCTGAGACTTTGAAATAATAAACCACGTCAGTTAAGACCAATTGATATAACCAATCCTTGTAATATTATTCATTTATGAAAAATGAGTGCTACAAATGCTAGTCTTGAGGGATTAATATAATTTAAGTTAATATCGATGATGAGGTCCGCCGTTGGAACTATTCTTATGTCATTGTCGGTCACATAGGTTGAAACGAAACTTCATCAACTTGCCAACGTTTCGGTAGAATGTATTACCTTTGTCAAGGCCTGCATTATTACATTAATTATATTAATAACAAAATGGTTTAACTAATTTTAAAGTTTAAAGAAAATTAGTTAATTTCATATTTTATTAATATATGTGTATTATTACAGACCTTGATAAAAGTAATACATTTTACTGAAACGTTGGCAAGCTAATGCAGTTTCTTTTCAACCTATATGGTAAACAACCACATAAGATAAGGATGATTGAGGTTATTTTGAATAATCTTTAAGCTCTGAAGGCTTTACATTTACTGGTTAGATATCCATTAAGTGGAAAGATATGAATGCCATTTGGTTAGAATTACCTCAACTATCGTTGACGTTCGGGAACGAATCAGTACTAATTTAAATATAGGCATTATGTATATATTGTCGATAGCACCGATAGCGAGTAAGTACTTTCCACAAAACTCTATCCAGGCTGTGTCCTTCATTTGACAGTCTTGTTCACTCACGGACAGATACTGCAGTAAGTGTACAATTATCATAAATGCGCCGCATTCTCCTTCCTTGTAACTATTAACTGCAGGTTACAATTTACTTAGGTGAGTCGGGAAATTCCTAATAGGGTCTTACAGGAAAAATGGAAAAAAATTCTCAAAGGAAGGATAATAAGGTCAATACACCTCCACTCTCGATACTTCATTTATTAAATGTAGAGTACTTTCGAGGTGAAGCGTCCCTTCTTCAGTGCTCTGTGACACAACATTTACATTTTTGAAACAACATGTAACATAAATAAATATAATAGTCAATAAAATATAGTCAGCATATTAAAAAGTTAAAAAAAATATATGGAAAAAGTGTAAAAATTCAATGCAAAACTTATAACTAAAAAACTATTAATGATGCATATAATAGAATGAATAGGAAATGGAGGGGAATAAATACTTTTTTTCATCAGTTTTGTGTGTTTCCCTTTTAAACACCTTCTAACTCTCTCTTCCGTAGTAAATGGAATAGATAACGTCAAAGTGAAAAGATAAAAAACCAAAACCTTTGCTCGGAGTTCGAAAATCATGCTAGGAACGAAAGGAATCGTGTTTTTCCTTTAAGCAGATTTTATTTTATCAGTTACGTTTTTATCACTATCTTATGACATTTATCACTAGTATATAGATGTGAGCGCTTTCAAAGATATTCTTCAAAATTGAACTTCCACTTGAAATACTATTTTACAATATGAAAAATTTTAATAAAACTACAGAAGTGGACAAAGGGTGTATTGAACTTAGTCATTGTAACAACTAAGCCAAGAAATGTTCTAAAAACTCTGGCCAGTATGGGGGAAGCTCGGGCCAAGAAAAGGGCGGAGATCTTTAAATGGAAACAGTTTGCAAGAAGAGAAATATAATTTCACTCAGAGAACAAACATTCCGAGAGAGCTCTCAAGGGAAATAGAGATTTCCTTTTCCGCAACACAAGTAAAATAGACAAACGTTTGTTTCTATACTCAATTGGAGTTTGCGGAATGAATTTTAAAAAGGCATTTCGCGACATATTTTATTTAAAGAAAGCTGAGTTCAAATAAAATTTACCGGATATCTCCTTTGAAGAATCGAAATTGATATTTATTCAAGCATAAATGCTTTCCACTTGGGGGGATGAGAAAGCGTTGGCAGTTAAATTTCCAATATTCACTTAAATTCAAATTACTTCATACTACATTATTATTTTATGTTAAATAAAATCCTTAGTCCCACCCTGGCTAGAATATTGTGGTAACACTGTAGATAACCCGTCTCAATTAGCCTTAGTTGTAAAAAGTGGACGTCAATAAATAATTCAATTTATTTTAAGTTTGTATGGAGTTTAGGTAGGCCGAGTACAAATGTTTTTCTAACCATTTAGTCTGACTTGCGATTCTCTCTCTCCTTTCCCTAAAGCCTTTATTGTTGAAATGCCTCATACAGGTATAGCACTGCTTGGCCTTGTACTCCTTTTCTCCACTAGTTCATTGCCGAGGAAATGAGGATATCTTGCCCTTATCCCACCTTCCAACAACAGCTACCAAGTCTAGCCTGAAAATATAATAAATAGCATTTTATTTACAACTAAATGTCCACGTTCCTTTAATGAGTCAGAGAATTCCGTGCAGAAAAAGTTGGAATGTAGAGAACGCCCAAAATTTAAAATCTCAATAATCGTTATTATTTTGCGATCCATCAAAAATCATTTACAATTATACTCTTTTTGACGATTCGCTACAATTGATGTCCTAGAAATCTTGTTTTTTATTAAAATGTTACCTAAGAAAAGGGGTAATCTTATGACACACTCGGGGAAACCCCCTCACATCAGCCTCATGTGATTTTCAGATAAAGATATTATATTTTTTAGCTCCTAATCAAAAATGTCTTTTTAAATTGAGCCATGCCTGAGAATAAATGCGATAGTTGCATTGATTAAATAAGCGTGTCATTTTTGTGATGTAAGTGTAATTGAAGGGTTGCTAGCAAAAACACCACTAGTCAAAGAGTCCGTCACGCAGGGGCTGCGTAAACTAAGCAGTTTTTCTATGTGAAGTTTAGTAAAGAGAAATCTGCATACTTGTAACACAACACCACCATAAGTAAATACAAACGCTAATGAGAAATCTTGCAGTTAATTTTAATAAACTCCCACCTGAAACGGCTTCTGAGTTGTAAGAATAATTTATATTTTAATAACTAAAATTTTAGTAGTCCAAGAACTAAAGAAGGGAGGGGGGTGGATGAACAGAACGTATTTGCATAAATCTCACAAAGTAACGAAGGTTAGGTAAGGTTAGAAACGGCAGGTTAGGTTAGAAGCTTCCGCCAGAGCCGAGACTTACGAAAACGGCCGAACTAACCCGAACAACACCCGACTTCATAAAAATGAAAATATCTCGGTTAATATTCAAGATAGAGAATAAGTGTATATAACAATATTTAAAAGTAAATTTAATTTGCAATAAGATTGGTTCTATACAATGTTTCGATCCGATGCATAATAACGGAGATATTTCGAATTTTCGAAAATCCCCCCTCCAAACCCCCTCCCTCTAGTACGATTTCAGCCATTAACGAACTTGATCTGTCTTAACGGTTAAATGTCGAGTTTTGTAACAAACAAACAAAAATTGCGACCACTAGAGCGTTAACAGACAAATATATATATATATATATATATATATATATATATATATATATATATAATTTTGAACGGACCTCAATTTCGTAATCTCCTGGGTAGGACCGATGGACATTTGAAGAAATGTTTCGAAACTCGCGAGGTCATGAGTACGACCTCAATAGCTGATTTCCCTTATGGGAAATGTGCTAAAAAACTGAGAAATGAGTTTGAGGTGCCATTATGTTGTGTACAGTAATACTCATATGCTGGTACAATCGAAATCGTCAAAAACACCTCTCGTCGGACTGTTTTGGGAGTTAAAAATGCAGCAATTCCCCAATAACCCCACTAGTCAGGAACGCACCGACTATGGCCGTTCTACAGGCCGTGTCTACCTGTAACATGCTGCGAGCAAGGAGTGTTACAGGAGACTGTTTGCCCCTTGTTGCAGCAGCTGACTTGTCTTGACTACCAAACTGACAACGGTGACAATATTGACGGATGTGAAGATTGATTTTTCCAAAGTTATTGTAAACGTTATTCAACATTTTGCTCCATAATTTTTCTTAAATTGTTAATTTTTCTTGTAACATATTAATTCAAATAAACAAGTAACTCAACATGCCGAATACTGTTTCTTCTACCTGACCATGTAATCTATATGATATTTGATTTTTATGTTTATGTTGAATTCCACCAAAAACCCCAATAGTCCAGAGCATTCTTCTTCCTCATTGAAATAGGATATATATGATCATCTGTAAATTAGTATAGATAACAATTCCGATCCCAAAAGAGTTTATTAAACAAATATCAAAAATTTACTCCCTCCCCCTATGAAGATAAACGATATTTTTTTGACTAGCGGGGTTTTCGCTAGCAACCCTTCAATTTTACTGTTGGTCTTGCAAAACCATCAAGAATGCCCGTTGAACAATTACACATGGAAAAATGACATATACGTTGCTCATGACTTTGAACAAAAATGAAAATAAAGATGCAAAGCCGTAAATTAGTCTGATTCCATCACAATATTCATTTTTATGTTAAACCTAAGCAACATTCGAAAATGCCGAATACTAACTTCGGTACTGTCAGAATAAAACATGAAACTAATGAACAAAGGTACAAATCATGCAATATTAATTGCGAACAACATCAAAATCCACAGTACATGGGCCCATCAAGAACAGCTTTGTGAAGGATTTTGTTATGTTCTGTTCAGTAGGAATGCAAATATGTATCCTATTACCTTTGCAAACTTATATAAATACGAATTATTCATGTTTGCAGATTCTAGAACTTCATAGATTTAATGAAAATATAGGCGAACAAGTTAACACAATTTATTTCCATATAGAATATGACACAGACACAAAATAGAGAACATGAATGAACTTTCTGTCTAGACTTAACAGTTATAACACTTGCTTCCAATACTCACATCTATGTCAAACTAGACTCTTGTTGAAATGTAATAAATAAGCTGCTATGTTATATACAGAACATGGAGATAGGTTTGAATAATAAAATATTTGACAGAGCCGCAAGCCAGAGATATTTAAAATACATTTTCTCGTCACGCCATACTTATTCAGCTGTGAAGTTAACGTTCTATTTGAGTGACGTCTATAGAAAAGCTTACAAAAATAACATCATCCCACCACTCAGATAAAATCAGCTTTCGCTTTTCCAAAACTGAAATGTATAAAAAATAAAAAAATGAATGCGCGACTTATTTAAGGGAAATCAGCTATTGAGGTCGTACCC
Organism: Riptortus pedestris; assembly: GCA_019009955.1. Taxonomy (NCBI): domain Eukaryota; kingdom Metazoa; phylum Arthropoda; class Insecta; order Hemiptera; family Alydidae; genus Riptortus; species Riptortus pedestris. The sequence goes on from CM032229.1 coordinate 100,813,441, forward strand.
ATGACGCGATTTTCGAAAAATTTCTTCAAATGTCCATCGATCCCACCCAGGAGATGACGAAAATGAGGTCCGTTCAAAACTATATAACTATATATATATATATATATATATATATATATATATATATATATATATATATATATATATATATATATATATGTCTGTTAACACTCTCATTTTTGTTTAATCGTCACCAAACTCAGTATTTAATCGTTTCATGTAAAAAGGAAGATCAATCTTGTTAATGGCTGAAATCGGACTAGTGGGAGGGGGGGTTTAGAGGTGGGATTTTCAAAAATTCGAAATATCTCCGTTATTATGCATTGGATCGAAAAATTGTATAGAACCAATCTTATCGCAAACTAAATGTACTATAAATATTTTTATATACATTTATTCTCTATCTTGAATATTAACCGAGATATTTGAATTTTTATGAAGTCTGTGGTCAGGTATAGTTCGGATTAGATCGGCCATTTTCGTCAGTACTCGGCTCAGGTGGAAGCTTCTTCTAACCTTACCTGTCGTTTCATCCTTACCTTCATTATTTTGTGTGATTTATGCAAATACGATCTGTTCATCCGCCGCCCCGCCCCCCCTTCTTTAGTTTTGTACTACTAAAATTTGAGTTATTAAAATATAAGTTATTTTTACAATTCAAAAGCCGTTTCAGTTGGGAATTTATTAAAATTAACTGAAAGTTTTCTCATTACCGTTTGTATTTATTCATGGTGGGCTTGTATTACCAGTATTCAGATTTCTCTATTGTAAAACTTAACATGGAAAATCTGCTTAGTTTACGTAGCCCCTGCGTGACGGACTTTTTTTTAAAAGAAACCCATTGTATATTAATATTGAAATTAGTTATTTAACTTTTTCGACCAACGAATACTGAGAATCGCTTTAGTTGGCTTAAATAAATAAATTATATTAAGCCATCACAAAGTAACAAAATGCTAATAAATAATTTATTTCGCTTTAACTACAGCTCTACTTACAGCTCAGTTATGTAATATTTTACGAACAGCAACGTATTTGATCAACGATTTCATAGGACGTGCTTTAAATCGACTTTTAATAAAAAAAAGTATGATATTCCTATATACTACTACATTTATATTTTTTTTTAATTTTATTTATTTAGTTTTATTTTATAAAAACCATTTAAAATTGTTGTCTTTATTACTAGTCTAATGTTTATTTATTGTCTTTATTACTTGTATTTAATGATTATTTGTTGTATATAATTTTTTGTTTCAGTTTTTGTTCTTTTTCTATAATTTTGTTTTAATTTTACATTGTGAAACTTTGAGCCAAATCGCCAAGAGGCGGGTGCTCCTATATAAATAAATAAAAAAATCGACTTTTGTAAAATTAAATAATAATAATACGCGATATCTTTGTAATGATATATACATTAACAAATGCCGTAATTTATTTCAATAAATAACACAATCGATCTCATAAAAGACAGATAAATTACAAATGAACTAAATGAATCACACGTGTTAATCCAAGTTGTAATATTCAAATAAATGTATATTCATTTATAAATGTCAAATAATAAATGCACAATATTCATATTCCTCAGCCGTATTTCATAAAATCCATTCATCATCTATACCAATATTACTGTTAATATCATATTATCAATTTTCCATTTCATTTTAGCAGATTCCATTAGTAAATAAGGTTAAACCCATGAATTGATTTTGAAAAAATGTATACAACTGACCATCCATTCTGCCTAGGAGAAAAACGTCCGCAGGGCATACGTAAAATAAGCAGATATCACACGTCCTCGTATAACATACATTTGATCTCATCTCTTCGCATATTCTCTATTTTTATGTAAAAAAAAAAAAAAAAAAAAAAAAAAAAAAAAAAAAAAAATTTGAGCAGAACGGGGGAGGGGGGTCTTACTGAAGGCTGAATACAAGAGAGTACGAATTACTCGTATAATACTTGAGTTACGAAAAAAATGCATACAACAACAATTGCAGACCCTCAAGATCTTAAAGAAGATTGGTTCTCCCCAAGGAGACCCCCTCCTATAAATGTCCCTTATTCAATGCCCGATTTATACCATTAAGAGCAATGAATTTAATTGTTGCTCAAAACTGTTAAATATTGAGTACGTTATTGATCAAATTACATTTTCGAGACAAGAACTTAAAGTCTAATTTGATGACGCCACCACACAACGAATTTGCATGTCTCTTACTAAAGTTTTCTCGTATGAAATATTTGGATTATAAGCTTACAATAAAGCCTTTCATGATTTAACAGCTTATCGTTAATATGACTAGTAGGAGTGGGGGTTTTCTCATGTCTGAAAACTAAAAACCTAATATATCCGTCAATAATAATGACAGAGAAATTATGTATACAACAACATTTATAGGTAATTTAATTCTCGATAATATTGGTTATATAATTTTTTTTGAACCTACTCAATTCAAAATACGCCGATATTTCAAGATCCCCCCTCTAAACCCCCTTCTCCTTGTCCGATTTCAGCCTTTAACGAACATAATCTTTAGTTTTACATAAAACGCTTATATATTGAGTTTAATAACAATAAGGCAGAAATAGCGACCGCTACAGTGGTAACAAACAAGTATGTGTCTATATATATATATATATATATATATATATATATATATATATATATATATATATATATATATATACATATATATACACATACTTGTTCTATGTCATTTTCACATGCATAATTGCATATAATATATTTTCTTTGCACATTAGAATATATATAATAAGAGTTGGAGTAAGTTTAGAGAAATATTATCAGTAATCTTAAATATCTCCATAACTCTGAGTCTGATTCAAAATTGTTATATTTAATTTTTTTTGGAAACTAAAATACTACAATCGTTTTCCTACATTTTTGTAACCAACTATCAATTAATTTTCAACGGGGCGTTGTGAATGTTTCCGTTTTCAATTTCACCAAATCCACCAATTCTGCTCTTGGAACGGCAGTTAACTAAAAATGTTTTGGTAAATAATATTTAACAAAGAAAAATATAACAATGCATTATCCACATGGATAGTTTGACTTATATTTACAATTGTCACTTTTCCTTTGATTACTATACGCTCTATTTGAGTTATATCCGAAAGTATTTGCATAAAATTCTAATACACAAAACTTTTAATCTTATAATACTGCTTTTTGTTGGTTAGAAAAACTAACCCATAACTCAATTTGCGTTCTTTTATTCTTACATTATTTGGGTATCCAATATATTGAATTGAACATTAAATTGGAAATTTATGGTTATGATTAATAATTGTTTTAAAATGTAAGTGTATATGTACCGCCGAAGCGAGTATACGAGATCTATTTTAGATTATGGAAGTATAGTTTACTCGGGAGCCAAACCATCTATCTTAAAAATCCTCGAGGTCATCCAAAACACAGGCTTAAGATTATCAACAGGTGCCTTTCGAACAACTTCAAGCATAAGCTTGTGTGCAGAAACCGGAGAACTTCCATTAAATCATCGATATTCATATAATATCATGAAATACAGCATAACAACACTTTCCAGACAATCATGCCCTTACATTGAGTACATCAATCAAAATCCAAACATGACTGATTATATTGAAAATCCCAATTCGCATAAACCCTATCACTTCAGACTGTTTCAAACGCTACTTACTTACAACATTACATTACCGAACATTTATCCCATACAACACAAAACAGCACCCTGGCAAACACATATACCAAAAACTAACTTCTCCCTTACAAAATTAAAGAAAATAAACCCACTCTCTTCCTTGCACTATAAACACGAGTACCGGAACATAATTACAGAAAACAGGACAGGACTTTTCATATATACAGATGGTTCTAAATATGCAGGAAAATGTGGTTCAGCCGCCATAGTAGGGAATCAAGTACTGACGTGTAGACTACCGGACGTATCAAACAACTTCACTGCTGAATTACAAGGTTTACTTCTTGGACTGCAACACCTTACTAACGTACAACAAGACAACATTCATGTTTTTACTGACTCCTACAGTTCTATACAATCAATACTTGACCTTTACTCAACTCACCCACTCACGAAACAACTTCAGGAACTACTAACTAACTTACAAACACAGATGGGCAAAGTAATAACTATCCATTGGATACCAGGACATTCAGACATCACGGAAAATATTTTGGTTGACAAACATGCAAAATTAGCAACTCAACTTGACATATTACACACTGATCACATTACAGGACACGATGGCATTAAACTCATTAAAAAAGAGGTCAGCCTAAAATGGGAAGCGGAATGGCATCTGACAGACACAAAACTACGAGAAATAAAAAAACACTATTCGTGAATGGCTGTCCAGTAATCGGGATACTAGAAGAGAAGAAGTAGTCCTTGCTCGTTTGAGGCACGGCCATTCACGGATAACACACGGACACCTCATGACTAGGACTGAACCACCATTATGTACACTCTGCAATACACAACTAACTATCAAACACTTACTTACAGACTGCAGACTAATAACTGACAAGAACTTACCCACCAACCTATCTGAACTACTACACGACGACACCCCATACATTACAAGTCATGAAACACCTCAAAGACACACACATTTACAACCAGATATAACATTAAATAATATAATAATAATTTACCGTATTTTTACCTACCTCTGTAGATTTTATAACCTTTTTTATTGGTTTTTATAAGGTGGCTTTACCTTTACTATTTTAGAATCATAACAAGAAAATGTGTGAATCGCTTAAATTGCGACACACCTAAATAAACTAAATAAATAAATAAAATGTAAGTGTAAGATATTTGTGTTTGGAATGCTAGAATAGAGAAGATAGAACAATATATAAAGTTTAATCTACCAAAACGTATAAATTTGTTAAAACATTTTTAAAAATTCAGTCACGCGGTTATTCTATTATATATGTACGTAAAGAATATAAAATTAGGGTGAGGTTTATTGTCCTATTTTCATGAGCCATAAAACAAAGAGAAAAAAATGTGGAAAATGTAAGGTAAATTTGAGAGAAAAGTTTCACTGTTTAAACACGTACGGGGCTCTCTCTTCTAATTATAAATCTGCAGAGTTTAAAACCATTTACTACCTCATAAAAAACTGGCAGAGATTCTAGAGGGATAGTAAAAACTCTCACGGAAACAGCCTTACTGCTTTTCGAGTGCTCCTTAAGTGCGTGCTACGTGAACCTAACTTCAGCCATGTTCTTTCAAATCCAGCAAAATTACCGCTATAAAGAATCAACTTTGGAAATGAAAATAAAAATTCCATGCTTACGGAGTGAATACTTTTGGACTTTATTCTCACACATAGTAAAGAAAATTTTATTTTATTTATACGGCACAAACCGTATTCGACATAGATTTCAGCAAAAATTTAAACGGAATTACCACATTAATATGTCTATGCTAAATACAGAGTGTCAATATGTCTAGACAAATATCACTCAAGCAAGAAACATGGTTGAAAATAAATGCTAATAATTCATTGCTCATTATTTCTTACAAACGTATTATATTGATTTGAATAGTTATTTATTATACAAGTGACGAAAGTAGATCATTTTACAACTCGAGTGAAACGTTTACCTTCACTCGTGTGGTAATTTCACGTGAGTTGTAAATTCTACTTTCGTCACGAGTGTAATATTAACTTTTTACTGTAATCGTGTAATACATGATGATGAAAGTGATTACTTTCTTCACTCTATTGCAAAATGTTTCACTTTCTTCACTCATTTCAGTTTAGTAATGTTATACCATTATTCAACGATTACAGAAAAAAATAATTATATTAATGAAATTGCTCAATGAATAAAGTATTAACAAAAAATGATATAAATTTCTATGTGCTTGTATTTCTAGATTTTATTGTCATTGTAAATGATAATATTTAATTAAGGGTTCCAGAGTATGTCATTTTTTTTTTAAATTTCATTCATTTTTATGAGAAAAACTACAATCGGTCCCCTTCAACTCTCATTACGTCGTCGAACTCTGGTCTACAATATTTTACATAGCATTAACATTTTAATCAACATGAATCCAAATTTATGATGTTTATTGATAAAGTTGGTTTAAAAAGAAAATAGCAGGAGCAAGGATTGCGGGTTCGGTCAACGCTGAAAACACTAAATCATAAGTAGCTTCGTTAATATTCGAATCAGAGATATATCTCTAAGCCACCAATTTCAGAATGCCTCACTTCTAAATTCGTCATATAAAATTTGTCAACTCATAATAACTACGAAATTTATGATTTTTTATTATTCCTCTCTCGTTCTAGAATTTCAATCAATTATCATCTCAAAATTTCAGGTTTTTACATAAGACACATATGGTGGATAACTAAAAAAAAAACTTCCATTGCAGGTGCGTTAACAAGCTACCGTGCACGTTTGTGTGTGTGCGTGCATTCATTTGAATGGAGCACGGTTTACGGCAATATTTGACATGTGGGCCAAACATTAGTGTACAAATGCGTTCGCGGGCCATGTTTAAAAGGAGTGCATTTTAAAGTAGTATTCACAATTTTTAACGATAGATATATTTAACGACAATACAACTTATTAAAATAAAAAAAAGGTAAAACATTACAATTTAATAGTAAAATTTGGAATTATTAAAAACAACGAAAGTTAAACAGCGACCCCGAAATCAATAAGACACTTGAGCTTGAAATTGGGAAACTAATCCATCGATTTTTGGATTCATTCCAGCTCTATAAAGACTTAAAGAATTTTCAAAATATTCATCATTGAAAAGAACTGTTCGCAATTATAGGTACAGCCAAACGCACAAATCTCCTCATATTCCTCAGTTGGAGTAAGTAGTGTAATATTTGTTTGATTGGGGTTTTCAAAATGTCTCGCGGGCCTGATCAAATCTTACAGCGGCCCGTTTCGGCCCTCAGACCGGTTGTAGACCACATATGCTTTAACCCATAGTGTCATGAGTAATCTCATCAGCTGATTTCCTCTTAGGAAACCAGGTTAAAAGTAACAAAACTGGGGAGGAAGAAAGTAATAGAGTTCATAAACGATTTTTTTTTGCTTTCCATTAAGAAATTACTGATATTTATTATTATTAATATTTTATTTACAATCACTTGTAGGATTATTCCTATGCAATTAGGGTTCAATGTATATAATTGTGTTAATCTATATTAGTTATTTTATGACACAATTATTGATTATATGTAATTAATAAGTTTTTTTTTATTACAACAAATTTTTTCTTGCCTAACAAAAATGATAATAAGTATAAAATAATTTAAAGTAAAAATGAAAAACAGGAAAAAACCATTTGCAGAACTTTTTTCACCCATTCTTCTTTTTTGAAAAAACAAATAAATTAAATTTAAAAAAATTACACATATACTGAAAATGAATAAAAAGGACTTAACTCACAGAAAAAATATGGATCATAGAAGTGATACCTATATTATAAAGCCAATAATGATCACTTTAATTTCGCCACAATATATATATTGTGGTTGGGTATATTCGTCAGATAGATTCAAGGAATTTATTTTACTGTCTAAAGAATCTAACAGTAACTCTAGACCTTCTGAAGGTCTAAACTATACGAAGATAATAACAGCTATTGTCCAATGAGATGATATATCTAAAATCATAATATTTGTTAATTGGGGGGGGGTTAGTTAATCAAACAACCGCTAGCTCGCCCTCACGCCTTTGTTAATTTGTGTTATGCCAATTAATTTCTATACACATTGTTAAATAGCATTTACACATATATAATGCATTCGTGATAAAATTAGTGGGAATTCCTTGAATTCACTTAATTAAATCTATCAATTTGATAATTAATTATATATATATATATATATCCTGCATGATATTTCAAGCAATTAGAATATTAAATTTAATAGTTCTATGTTTAAAACAAAAGCTACTTTTAATAACACAAAATACAACTTTTGTTATGTGCACGTTTTTATTCAGGCCTCCCTTATAACACCCATTCCCGTTCGAACCTAAAAAATTTAATATAGCTTATAATCATTGAAGAATAAATGCTAATTTACATATAGAGTTTTGTTTAGTTCGGTTCATTCGTAAGTGTCCATTAAAATTGTTGAGTCCCAATTTAATTTTTTAGTTTATATACGATAAAAGTGAATATAACAAAAGTTACTCTAAATAACAAAATATACAACTTTTAATGTGCATATTCGCCGAAAAACCAATAGGAAACGAAATTTCGCTATTTTTAATTTTAGACCCCCTTTCAACCCCCACTCCCGCTCCATCTTCCGGGTTGATTTGTGAATCTAAACCATTCAGGGAGTCATCCAAACGCATAAAAAAAAAAGTTCATTCAAATCGGTCCAGCCGCTTAGGAGTTCAGTGGAACACACTGTAGAATAATATATATATAAAGATAATAGAACTTCCCAAGGCACTGAATTTACTGCACTCTAGAAATGCCCATGAATGGGAAGGCCAATGGCAAATATAGTTATCAATTTGACTTTTGACCGAGACAATACTACATTGAGCTTTCTACGGCAAGTGGCCTTATTTTGTAATATAGAGCAAGAGAGAGGGAAGTGTTAAAAAGAAGCAAGGGTGAGAGTGGCCCAGCTAGTATACAAGAGTCTGATAGAAAAGTTGGCCGTTTGTTCCATCAAGCTCCCGGTTCCCAACTTTTTTTCCAACCCTGACATCCTCTAACCCCGCATAACTCCCCGCCTGTCCCTTCCCCCACCTCCGCCATCCACTTAGGCTCCTCTCATAAAAAAGTTTCTTTGTAGGAAACAGAATAGAATTGTATTTAATTTATATGCTTTTGTTGTTGTTTCTTCTTTTCGCACAAAATTTAAATAATAAAAATTATTTTAAAACCATTTCAAAGGGGGAAATTTTAGCCTTGGGAAGCATTTAAGACTTATTTAAGGTCATTAGTAGTCTCAACATGATTTGACGTAGCTTTTACTTCACCTACACCGAATTCAACACAATATCACCTCCGGTTACAACCTGTTTTTATCTAATATCCACCCCCTCCCTCCCGTAGCAGTTGCATGGCTAATCGGAACAGGGTATCTACAGGTTACCAGCATTTTCTAGTCCAGGTGGGACTATGGATCCATTTTAATGGCTACATGAACGGGCCAGTGACAGATAACTTATTATAACCAATTCTCTAGCAGTTTTTTGTTTTTTTTGTTTTTTCTGTTTTTAAAAATATACGAATCATGATTGATCCATGATTGAAACATACTAATTTGCAGGATCCTTTAGTGGTTAAATAAAAAATATTACGCAAAAAGACTAAATCTCTTCTGCCCTAAGATGTTCGTCGCGCAGCGGCTGCGTAAAATAAGCAGATTTCCCTTGTGAAGGGTCACACATAACATCATCCTGAATATTAAGTGAATAAATACAAACGGTAATGTGAAATCTTTCATTAAATTTTAATAACCTTCCAACGGAAAGCGTCTTAATTGTAAACAAACAGGTCAGCCAACTTCTCTCAGCTAAACTGATATATTCTTCACCGGAAATAAAAGCAATTACATAAATATTTCTGAATATAACATATTAAATTTATTAAAAACTATTTACTATATCAGATACCGTAATTTATAATGAATCAGATAAATTTTTGTCACTCAAATTTTAGTAATCCGAACTAAAGGTGAGGAGGGGGGGGGGAGCTATCAACAGAACGTATTTGCATGTATCTAGTATAATAAAGACTCTTGGAAACAATGTTAGGTATTCAATCTTCGAATAAAGTGGTTATTATATAACAGAGTATTGTTTATGCAACATGAGTAGGAGCGAGGGTTTGCAGATGGCTGAAAACTAAAAAATGTATATATCTCGGTTAATATTCAAGATAAAGAATGAATGTATATAACAATATTAATAGTACATTCAATTTGCAATAAGAATAGTTCTCTACAAGTTGTCAATCAGGTTTATAATAACGGAGAAATTTTGAATTTTCGAAATTCCTCCCCTCTAAACACCCCCTCCTACTTTCAGCCGGTAGGGAACTTAATATTAAGTTTTACATTATACATTTAAATATGGAGTTTGGTACCTACCAAACAACAGTTTCAATTAACACTACAGTGGTAAAACACACACACACACATATATATATATATATATATATATATATATATATATATATATATCAGCACGGGGATATTTCGTTTTTCGGCAAATATACACAGGATAAAAGTTGTTAATTTTGTTATCTAGAGTAACTTTTGTTATATTCACTTCTGTCGTATAACGAAGTATAAACGAGATGTACACTAAAAAATTAAAGTGGAAGCCAACAATTTTATTGGCCACTAACGACAGAACCGAATTTAACAAAACTCTATATATTAATTAGCTTTAATTCGTCCATGAGTATAAGCTGTATTAAATGTTTTAGGTTCAAACGTGAGTGGGGGTTATAAGGGTAGCCTGAATAAAAAATTCGCGATATTTCATTTACTATTTGTTTTTAGGCAAACGTACACGTAACAAAAGTTATTTTTTATGTTATTAATAGTAGTTTTTGCTTTAAACATAATATTATTACATTTAATATCCGAATCGCTTGAAATATCATACAGAACAACGTCTGTTGGGTCCGCTAGTATATATATATATATATATATATATATATATATATATATATATATATATATATATGAATAATTTCATGGAAACTGTATTTTGCTGTGAATTTAACCTCAATGACTAAAAGCGTTTATATAATTATGTACGTTTTTGTGCCAAAAGTTTCCTTGTATGAATGTTAAATAAATCCAGTAGTTGTACACCATCACTCTTGTTTATCTCTTAGTTTGTTGTACCAGGACTAACTATTCTAACGTATAATTACCACAATACTAAAATTAAATTAAAAATAACACTGTAACTCGTTCGTATTTTACATTGCACTGTTTAGTGTAATCTGCAATGTGTCCTTATAAATGTATGTGTTGCTGGAACTAGATCTGAGGGCATAGACCAGTGGAGTTGCCTTTATAGTGGGGGCGTTTAAACGAAATACGAGGGCTGGGTGTTATCCACCTTTCGTTCAGACGAAGGAGGTTTGTCGTACTTCCTGGTCACGTCTTCAGACCACGTCTCGGAGATGTTGTTTATTGGCTTCGTGTCTCTCCGGCTCGAATCAGCGAAATTGATATACGAAAGAAATGTCCCACAACTGAGCTAGCAAGACGTATTACGTTCTTTATGTATCGCGCAACAGTCAATTTTATTCTCTTGGAACGAACAATACGGCGAATAAATGCGCTCATTTGAATTCAAAGCGGTACATCCTACAGGACTTGTCTATGAAATAAATTAGTATCATGGGAATTGATTGATTTACAAATTTCTAGAGCTATTATGGTAATAATAACGTTCCATTAACTCTTGAGAAACACTATTGTAAATCTTACCCTAGTTCAAGAGAAGAATGATTTTGACAAACCGCATACATATTGTTATTTTTATTTTATTATTTTTTTTTTTTTTTTTACGTATTTCCTCTACAAAGAAGCCATATGTGGATGGATTTCATTTTTCTGCACATCCCATGCATATTTGCATTATATGTGCATTTTGTCAAAACTTTTAATAATTTTTTATATAATAATATATGTACATATTAAAAAGTCCGTCACGCAGGGGCTGCGTAAACTAAGCACATTTCCCACGTAAATTTTTACAAAGAGAAATCTCCATACGAGTGGCGAAAAGTTACGGAAACGGCCGAACTAGCTTTCAGGGGGAACTAATAGAAGTCACCATAGCTCGTCAGTTACACTTAGTAAAAATGCAAATATCTCGGTTAATATTCAAGATAGAAAATAAATGTATATAATAATATTTATAGTAAATTTAATTTGCAGTAAGATAGGTTCTATACAATGTTTCGTTCCGACGGAGATATTTCGAAATTCCCCCCTCTAAACCCCCCTCCCACTGATTCGATTTCAACCGTTAACGAACCTTGATCCTTCTTTTTACATAAAACGATTAAGTACCGAGTTTGGGGGCGATTAAACAAACAGTGCGACCGCGAGAGCGTTAACAGACACATCTATATATATATATATATATATATATATATATATATATATATACATATATATACAGTTTTGAACGGACCTCATTTTCGTCATCTGCTGGGTAGGATCGATAGACATTTGAAGAAAAATTTCGAAAATCGCGCCATGAGTACGACCTCAATAGCTGATTTCCCTTAAGGGAAATCTGCTAAAAGTAGGCTACTTAGTTCAGAGGTAGAAGTGATTGTATTTTCCCGTATTGTTAATGTTAATGAGTTATAAAAAGTCTCCAAAACACTCCCTAACTGGTGTATAAAACACGCTTATAGCCTTCAATGATGATAGCAAACTCACCTACGTAATTGACTTGACCCCGAGATATGAGCTAAGCTAATAAGCTAATTTTATAAAGAGAGTAAACCAATTTATTTAAAAAGTATATGTTATACAAATAACTTATGAAAATGGAGTTAGTGAGTAAAGGGTCTGTAGTTCGGCTCGACCATTGCTGCACTAACTATTTCTATCTTTGAGTTGTAACTACAGAGGAATCCATATCGATAGACTCCTAGGTACATAAAATATAATATCTATTGGTCAACTGACAAATTTAACCTTTTTACTTTACATTTTTAGCAGATTTCCCTTAAGGGAAATCAGCTATTGAGGTCGTACTCATGACGCGAGTTTCGAAAAATTTCTTCAAATGTCCATCGATCCTACCCAGGAGATAACGAAAATGAGGTTCGTTCAAAATTATATCTATATATATATATATATATATATATATATATATATATATATATATATATATATATGGGGGGGGGGGGTTAGAGGGTAGGATTTTCGAAAATTCGAAATATCTCCGTTACTATACGTCGGATCGAAAAATTATATAGAATCAATCTTTTTGCAAATTAAATTTACTATAAATAATGTTATGTACATTTATTCTGTATCTTGAATATTAACCGAGATATTTGCATTTTTCTGTTTTCAGCTTCTGAGATGAGATCGGCTAACTTCGGGTCTAGTCGTGAGTTTCCGTCAAGAGCTAGTTCGGGCCGTTCCCGTAACTGTTTGACTCTATTCTGAAATTTCTCTATTGTAAAACTTCACGTGGGAAATCTGCTTAGTTTACGCAGCCCCTGCGTGACGGACTTTTTTAGATTTCTTTAAATTACTTATTTAATTTTAAAAATTTATTTCATTCCTCTTATTCTGGCCCCAATATTATTTATATATTATTCATATTTTATGGCAAGGGTCTCAAATAAAAAAAAAACATTTCTTTTCGATTCAAACTTTATTGAAACTGCCCTACATGTTCCGTGGCTTACTTGTAACCTCTTATATATTCTGGAACAGTTTATCTTAAAATAATTAAATTTATGACGCGAAATAATCAAGTTTAAGATTGACTTTTAAACAATCGATTTGTAGTCAACTGACTTAATCTACTTCTGGAACCTCAGTATCAACTACCTCCTCTGCGAGGACAGTCGCAACGTAATGTAAAAGGGAAACGAGCACTTCCGAAATTTAAGTAGCAATTTATAATTAGATTTAATAAATATATCATAGATGTAAGCACTTACTAATACAATATATAGCAAAAGAATCATTAAGGGATGTGTTAAATTAATGTTATTTTTTTTATATATTTTTTTAAAAAGGGATAGCCCCTGAAGAGGTGACAAGTAAGCACGAAACATGTAGGGCAGTTTCAATAAAGTTTGCACCGAGAAAAAAAGTTTTTGTTGGAGACCCTTGCAACAAAATATGAAGAATTTATAAATTAAATTCATTTTATTTCTTTTGTTTATTATTGATTTTTGTATTTTACTTTAGAATTTTCGGCACATCCTCAATTAGAATATATATTTATTTATTCCTATATATAATTTTTCTTATTTTTTAGCAATATCTATATGATAATTTAGCATCTCTGCGAATGATCAATATGGTTTATAGGCCTTCAGAACAATGTTTTGGAGAGTGTCTTTATCAATTTGTAAATTAATAAAGAAATTATTTTCTATATGTTCACCGTTTGTTTGTATTTTATTCTGTTATTTCTGTAAACCATATTTATGGGTATCATCATCATATAACATTTTATGAGATAAGGAAAATAATGGGCCAGTGTCGTATGAAATTAATTGATGTACATTTATATAGATAATACAATGAAACTGATGGCTCTTGCGTCCAAAACATCTAAGTAATTCATGACGTAAGTTCTGCTACCAAGGTAGAAGAGGAGAATAGCAATTGGCGTGTAATGCCGAGACATTCTCTGTTTACAAGCCGGGGGTAGAAGCAGTCTTAGTCTGTAGCTCTATCCACAGTAATATCTCCTCAAAGGATGTCTCCTCTCCAATTCCATCAGCTCTCATCACTCTTATTGCTATTCCCGGGAATCCTACTCCTTAGTGTCCTTTAGAACGATTCCTCAGTCATATGCGTAACTCAGAATTCCATAAGCCTTTGCTAATCGTAATATATAAAAAAAAAACTCATTTTCCCTCCTGGGTGAAGATAACAAAACCATGTATCGAATGAGATATGAGACTGATTGATAAAAAAAAAAAATTAATCATTATTAGAACTCCTAAAATTATCGCCACATGTGTGTGTGTGTATATATATATATATATATTGGGAAATAAATTTCGTTTATTAGAAATAATCGTGACGTTGTCCGATTCAAAATAAATATTAAATTACTTCAGTAACTTTTTTTTTGTAATTATTCCAAAAAATTCACATGGTTTTTATATGATCTTATATCTCTTAAGTTTTAAGATTTTGATTTTTTATCTCATTTTTTTTTAATTTTTAATCTCACATGGTAAACCTAGAGTGGCGAGTTCGGTTGTCGCCTGGACAAAGGAAATTATTTAGTGACGGAATTCATTAAATAACATCCTTAGTCCCATTCTGGCTAGAAAAGGGCGGTAACCTGTAGATAACCCATCCCAATTAGCCTTATTTGCAAAAAGCGGACGTTAATAAATAATAATAATAATTATATCTCTTAAAAATTGGGCCAGATTGCACATGATCTTGAATAAATTCATTATTCACTCCTACACGTAGATAGAGACTTCCTCATGAATATAAAATCACTTTTACGTTTTCATAATTGTCTACTTACAATTTTAAAAAGAAATATTTGAAAGTACGGAAAAGATTTTCGTGATCAGATAACAATTACAGACTAGAATTAGTCCTTGCTTCCTGCCTAGAATATTTAGTTTAGTCAATACTTCCGAATATAATATTGTAATAAAAACAAAAATAACATTGAATTTACATATGTGTGCATCTGTGAGATTTAATAAATGAAGAAAAGGGGCAATATTGTTTCCACGCTTATTGAGAACCGAAAATACGAAATATTTTCTATAATAACGATCTCTATGGTATTCACTTTGCCAATTACAAAATAAAGCATTTTAAGTATTAATTGTAAATTTTCCAATTAAAACTATCACATTATTTTCCTTGCAATGTTAGTGAAATAACTCCGAAATTCAAACAACAATTTGAACAACATTTGCCTCCTCTAACGCATTTCCAACACATTCAACTCATAATATATCTACAAATTTGATTGAGTAAAATGTAAATATGATTAATTTAGTCTTTAATAATTAAATTTGAGAATCTCAACTGTAAAAGAAACATGCACTCATACACAGATGCGCCCAAACATTCGAACATGAACACAATATCTTAGATTACTAGTTCAATCGATATGTATACATATATATAATATGTTATATGTATATGGGAAACTCTCTGTCTTAGGCGATTTGATTATTATGTAAACGTAAACCTAATTAACAAAATTGTAATATAATAAAATTTTAAAATCAAACATCAGAAAATATATAAATATTTGTGGACTGATTTATAAGATATAAGTCCTTAATACTCTTATTAATCATGGAGTTATGGGCTTGAGTCGGCCCCAGCTGATAAGTAAATTTATTTCGGAACGAACTCATCGCTAAAATAAAAAACTTCAGGTTTTATTTTGAAGGAAAAAATTCAGGAATTTCAACGGTTTCTAAAATAATAATTCTGAAGAGGTTATCTCAAATTCATAGATTCTGAGGTTCGAAGGAAACTGACTGAAAATGAACAAAAGTAGTCTTTAAATAGACCTCAGTTGTGGATTTCATCGTTTCTTCTATTGCTTCATCTAAGTCTCTTTTAGGATTATATATTATGGAAATGTATATTGAAACGTAAGCTGTTCAGTTTTTATTTGGTTCCAAGGATCTCAGGAAGATATAGCTCCAATAGCCGGAAACAACACAGCTATAGCGGAACTATTTTCCTACTAATGAAACTCCGGGTAGAGGCAGAATAATCATTACAACTAAAACAACGCAAGTACAACAGTCAAATTATTATTTGGACGTTTTAAAGGACTTACAACAAAATTCAGCGAAATCAATACTCTCTACAGGAATACCAGCCATTCCTGTACAGGATACGCAGTGTAATGTTTAGCTGAGGGAATTTCCTTTACTGATAATATTATGTAAACTATGCAGCTCAATTCGTGGCCATTAAATTCTAACCAAAATACCATATACATATATAGAATATACATCTCTATTCTGTAAGGAATTTCCATTATGTAGATCACACTTTCTGAATATTGGAATCTGTATCCCATGATACAGATTCCAATATTCAGAAAGTATGATCAAAATTGGCAGAATAGTTATAATTTCCTAAACTAATTACCCCTGTTTCAAAGAAAAATCAGAATGGGAATTCCACAGTTAGTGGGAATACTAAAACTAATTGAGCAATCGTTTAGTGATTGTTGTGTGTAAATATGATGTTAATAAGTCGTTGGTTCTTAAATGACTATAGACACATTACAGTTTTGGCCATCGACTACACCTCGGTTCTTCCTTCTTCAAAGGATAACATATCAGGAAGAGCAAGTAGAATATATCCCTGCAGTTAATTACTAAAAATATTTATTACTTAGGCTCCTAATGCAAGTGATACGAAGCTCATATTCCTCTTTTATCGAATTCATCTTTGAATAAAATGCAATATTACTATAGGTCCCCAAACCCTTTAAAACGCATTTCATTTAAAAATACGTTCTTTATAAAAAAAAAACGACGAAAGCAATTAATCCAGTTTTTATTAATGTTTTTTTTAAAAAATAATTGTGTACACTCATCTTCAAAAATTATGCGATCTAAATATCTTTTCGTTTTGATGCCTCAGGTAAAATAATCCCCATTTGGTCCAATTTGTATCTGAACGCACGCGCCTGTATGTGTGTTTTTGTGTGTGTGTGTGTGTGTGTGTGTGTGTGTGTGTGTGTGTGTGTGTGTGTGTGTGTGTGTGTGTGTGTGTGTGTGTGTGTGTGTGTGTGTGTGTGTGTGTGTGTGCGCGCGCGCACTAACGAAACAATTTTGAGTGGATGACAATTGTCATGAACTCGGTATATAAACTTTTTCGAATTTTGAAGGAGAACGCTTTTTAACATGCGATGTCAGTTAAGGGTGAAGTTGACAGGGGTAACGGAAATAAGAATTCGAGCTTTTCTCCATCCAAGCTAGGAACGTGATCTATCATAAGTCTTATAAACTACGGCAAATGATACTAATTTACCCGATTCTTAAAAAATATTTTTATTTTTGGCCTACTTCGTAACTTCTCCACTCGTTTTATTCGATAAATTTAAATATCACATTTCAATCATACAAGAATACAATTACACCCTTCAAGTGAATTTTCTACAAATTACTATAGAGTAATTTCAATTATTTGGAAATGACTATTAGTATTTTGATGTGAGTTTTAATACTCTAAAGACATCCAAATTCTTTAATTCACCAGTACTTTCCCCATTTCCTATTAAAACAAGTTCAATAGTTGATTTCCTTATAAGAAATATGCTTAAAGGGAGTTAATCCGTAGATTACTCTCCAAGAATAGTCATAGTAGCATTTAAGGAAAATATATATAAATATAAATATATATATATATATATATATATATATATATATATATATGTTGTAGC
Organism: Riptortus pedestris; assembly: GCA_019009955.1. Lineage (NCBI taxonomy): Eukaryota > Metazoa > Arthropoda > Insecta > Hemiptera > Alydidae > Riptortus > Riptortus pedestris. Next base: position 100,831,628 of record CM032229.1, read on the forward strand.
ATCAGATACAGAGTATCTATCTTACTCTATTATTACGTCACTGCTGGCCGAAAAAACTGTTTGAGGGATTGTGAGTCTCTTCCTCCTGCTCGAAGAGCAAAAAGTGATTAGGATTCATTTTTTTTAAATGTTACATTACCCCTATTTCAATTTGAATGTACGTATTAAATAATTTATAATTAACACAAATAGATTTTAAGTGTATTTGACGTAAGGAATTTCCAGGGTATTAGTAATGAGCTTTATTTGAACATTGACAAGGACTTTTTGTTTTGTAAATGTAACATTCCAGGTATGGACACAACAGTTACAATTGCCTATTTTATATATGTATGAAAAAGCAGCTTAAGCAGTAATTAAATTAATCCTACATTCCACAAAATCAGATTTTAGAGAATAGAGCTAAGTAAATGATTAAACGAACATGTCTCAGTTTATATCCAAAACCAAATGTCGTCCGCTAACACAGTTAAATTAAATATTTAGTCTATTAAGTTCTCTAATTCTTGTCTTTCCGTAATAAATGGAAAAAAAATAAAGACATGAAAGGAACATGTACTACATAAATGTGGTTAATGTGCCTGAAAAGGTTTAAAATCCTGTCACTAATGTTAGATGATAAATTTTATGAAACATCAGAATTTAAGGCCCCTAACCAATTTTGTAAGGAAATGATTTAAATTTTTATTATATGCTCTTAAAATCAATATCCAGCTTCTGTATAATTATGCGATTGGCACAAGAAAGAAGGATCACGTCAAAATAGATTAATCTCTATATTTGCATATCTGAAGGGCGTATAATCTTGTATTATTTTTCCATTGTAATAAATATTGTATTTATCCAAGTATTCTTTAGGCAACTCCAGCTCACCGGAATGGCGTATCTACATGTTACCACGTCTTTCTAACAAGAACGGAACTACGGATTTTAGTTATTGAGTTCGTTACTAAATAAATTTCTTTTGTAACATATGATCTTGTACAGATACATAATTCTGACAGAAATGTAGATTACATGGCGATTAAGAATGTGTGTTAAGAACAACCCACCACACGAAAACATTTAACCTGTACACTAACACCCCTCGCTTGACAGATCTGACGTAAGTAAACAGATTTGGACTAAACGTAAACAAACTAATACGGTGACCAGACGCATAAAACCTACTGACCAACAGACATCTAACTCAGTACAACTTTTCGACAGGCTTGAAGATGGTGCCATTGCATCGAAAGCGCTTGCCAGCTGTACTCGGCGATCAGCCAGTGACGACGGTCTCCACCGAAAGGTATGACAAAAGAACTATAAAACATTTAATTTTTTTTTTTTTCAATTCCAATCTTAAATTCAAGATTGGTAGGAAATATATTCATGTAAGCATAGTTTTATTAAATAATAAATAAATACATTCTCATAAAAATAACTTATACAGTATGGATGTTATGAAAAAATACACTAATAATACTAATAATAAAAAATGTTTTTCGTCCCTGAAAGCGAGGCTAAACATTTTCTTAATAGCTGTTGTTTTGTTTTTTTTACTATATACTTCTATATAAACTACCCTCTAGTGATAAAGCCCGTTATCATGTTACAGTAGCGTGAATGGACAACTTTATATATAAGATATTAACAAAAATAAATAATTTAAATAATGATAAACTAAATTTTCCGCAAAAACGTCTACACTTAAAATGAAATACCGTTTCATGGGAACCAAATTTTTTAAGTGTCACTCTCAGTCTCGATGAGGGCTGCCCAAGTGCTAATCAACAAGTTGGCCAATTATAAATCTTATCAAATATTTATTTATCAACAAGTAGGTCATCTTCCGTCCCGTTATTTCAAAGAAACAATTATCAGGAAATGTGTATGAATAATTAATAGTTGCTACAAAGCCGTTTATAAATTCCTCTTTTGCTTACCGTTTATAAATTCTTATATTTCTTTGACAAACATAGTTATATCACAGAGAGGCTTTATGAAAATAGAATTACATTCATGAACAAAAAAAAATGTCTAAAGTACTTTGTCACCTATATGAATTCTGAACTTAAAATTTACATATCCCTTAACACAACATAGGAAGAATGTTTCATGAAATTGATCTTTTGCTAAAAACTAAAACCATATATGTCTAGTTTAATCCTTTTTCTATGTTACTAGAAACTGGTGGTATTATTATATAAGGACCAGCCATGATTCATGAGGCATCTTTTTTACCATACCATTGAAGATGCATTAACAGGCTAATATTAACCCTAAACATTAAGTTTAACCTATTAAACTATGAACTGTGAGGGGAAAAAATGAATTTGCCATACCTTTGTCTTAGATTCATTTCCTTTCTTTTACATTGCATATCCAAGACAGCAATAAACGTTTAGATGGCTTGCTCCATTAATAGCTCACATGGCGGTGAATCGTTTTAATCTTTTACAAATAAACATTTAATTCTTTGCAATTAATATATTTTCAGTAATTAATATTATTACTGGATTTCCGAACTTCAACAGTTTTAAGATGGCGGCAATAGAGGCTAACCGACGTTTGTATTAGTGTTTTTTAAATATGAATTTAATTTAATGTGAAATAACATTAAAAATTAAAAAAAAACACCGTTGGTTGACCAACCAATGAAGGCCGAGGGTTGCGACACGATAGAACGTATGGAGTAATATGGATGCCTTTCCTTTAATTTAATAATGATTGCTGCTCTTTTCTTCAAGTAGACACTCATTGCTTCACATGCCTGAGTCAACACCGAGAAAACTGATAAAACACCAACCCACAAAACCAGGTAACGACTAGACTAAATAAAATTTAAAGTGGAATCCCCGCCTCGAACCCTCCACCTCTAATACAGCAATTGACTACACAAGCCGCTCAACCACTGCCGCTCCACTACATAATCAACACTAAACCCTCGACCAGTTTTGTATTTGTGTGGATGAGATCAGTATATCACATGTTAAATATTTTAACACATGCATATCTATTTCTTTTACAAAAAGGAGAAAGAACAAATACCACCCGATATCATATAATAAATTCATAAGGAGATAATTTACAAGCAGGTGTTGATATATTCAATAATAAAACAATATTAGCATCAGTAGTTAGAACAGTAATTACTATACGGAATAATAATATATCACATATTAGAATCCTCCATTTGAATACTAATTTAATTGCATAAACTTATGTTACTAATGAACGAGAGAAGAATAATTCCTCTGTAGATATTTTTTTCATTTTACTCACAAATAAGAAAATATAAATTGCACTATTATCCAATATTAAATTATAGAAATATGAAATCACTATTTGACATAATACCGTATAAAAAATCTTCAATAAATAGCAGCTAAATAGATGGAAAAGTACAAATTAATAATTAAATCAAGCCGCAGTTATTAGTTAAACAATTTTAGCTCAGCAAAATCGTCACAGTTAGTAAAATACAAATTATTTCTATGATTCCGTTCATGCCATTACATAAAAATAATGAAAGTGTTCGAATTTTGTAAACACGAACTGTGATTATAATATCAACGAAATGTTAAATTCTCTTTCATTTAAATTAAAAATAAAAAGAGAAATTTCTATTGACAGTGATTTAAGATGATTCGAAAAACACAACATCGCGTTGGAAAATATTTGGAAATTAAAAATATTAACTTACTAATAACCTTTCTAAATATTATACCCACCCTGTATAGTTACCATAAATAATTCAGAGAAAGAAAAACCTCACGAGAAACTAAACTAAATTAAAGGAACTATATGCTCTCATATTCTTCGGCGCTTTCGAAGTAAAACATAGTCCTAAAAATTATAAAATACCTTTTTATATTACATTCAGTGAACTTCTAATACCATGCTGCTTTTCTTATGATATATTAGCCCATTTTTAGTGTAAAAAATCGTAATAATGAAGACAAATAATAAAAGAAAGCAAACTAGTCTTATATGTTTCAAATGCAGGGAAAAAAAGGATCTGAACAAATGTAAATTCATTTATTTTAGCAATGAATGATTTAATATTGCAGTAAACATTTTATTTAGATATGGACAGTGAATATTACTTTTGAAAATAAGATATGATTCAGATGATTAGCTGAGTAGAAATTTAATAGCAACAGTAAAAAGGACTATTGGCAGCTTTGTTTAATTTATTATTTATTGATATCACTGAAACTCGAATAATTGGTTAAACTATTTTTATAATAATATTATAACTACTGAGCAATGAATTAATATTTAAACTTTTATTTTTTTTTTCAATCGTTCTTCATAATTTATGTGAAATGATATGCAACTCTAGATCATTTGGTATTCTTGTAAAAAGGGGAGTTGAGGCACTTACAAAATAGAAGAACGATATGATAAAAACGTGTGGAATAACTGATGAATATTGGGCTATAGGTAGGTAAATAATAAGGCTAATGTTATCAATATGTGAGAAGAATAAAACTATTAAGGGTATAAAACAAAACTCACCAATAGGATTCACTTGTTGATCAGTGGCGAAGGTGAGCCCGAAGCGGACAGACCTTGAGTCACCTGAAACAGGGCTAGGTTGAGATGAGGATACCGGCGCTACATCCCACTTGGACTAGGGGCAGAATCACAAAAAGCCTTTGCCTCTTTTGGAACTCGCTAAGTGTCCAGGAGGCGGTACGACTAAAGGGCTCTTGATCAGATCAGACCGGCTGCCGGCTCCCGACTGAGCGGCACATCGGCTCTAACATCGATTTTAAGAGCAGGTGGTGGTGGGGGTACCAACCCCCCCTTTCCGACCACTCGTGCTTCTCCCTTTAGGTATTATACGCTTATAATTGCCACTAGCATTACTTCCCCGTGTTTTTATTTTTTTTTTTTAAATCCTCTGCCCACCCCTTACTTTCTCTTTTACTACTTTTATTTAATTATTGTTATTTACTGAGCTTAGAGGCTTAGCCTAAGCCCCGGGGAGCTATTTAATAATTGCAAGAGGAAAATATGGGGAAGGAAGGTTGAATACCTTCTTAGTTTGGCCAAAGTTAACAGACGTACCAAGTAATTATAAAAGATTAAGTACACGTCTAATAAACTAAACTGGCCTTTTTGTATTTAACTTCTAAAGGACTTTAATATCTACACTTTAAAAAGTAGTAAATGGGATAAATAATTCAAAGAAATAAAAATCACTAAAATTCTAAAGAGTTTCCTTAATTTATTAGTTTAAGTATTTAAGTTTCATGTACTCAGCAATAATTATTCATCGATTTTTTAATACACCAGTAAGATAGTTTATTAATTTGTTCATCACATTTTCAATTGTAATATTATCAGTTTCCAATGTATTAGGAGCAGGAAAATTAACAATGATCAAAAGAAGACTCATCATATTATGAGAACGTTTTTATTTTTCAGGGTACACGCTCTTTTCAAACCAATGAACCATTTGGGCATACAATATATTTGAATGATTTTAACTAATAGCTAAAATTATTCAATATTGAACCTGTTTATTTTTATATAGTGTTTTGTTTTAGGTTTACAGCATTTTATTTTTGAAGAAATCAGTACATTTGGAGATGGTACTCAAAAAGTCAATGACTACATCATATCATTTTTCTAACCTACAATTAAATTAATGATCTTACTTTATGTTTTAGAATAGCAGTGGGTCTAGCAGAGGTTTTTCGTGGTCAGCGAGGCGACAGCGAACCCGCCAAGATCAAACGTCATGCGGGAGTGTATTTGCTGCGCCGAATTATGGACTTCTGGAAGTTCTGGGATCTTCCAAGAACAGGTGCTATTTTCCTTCACAAATTATTTCCTTATATATTCTATTCTAATATATTCTTGGAATATCCCAGATCAAAAGTCCTCTCAGTAACAGTTTCCTGTCCTAATTAATTCCTAGAAAGTCTCCAAACTCTGAAAATAAATCTGATAAAACCTCTAATTAATTATTAAAGACATATTGCCTATAAAACTACATATATATATATATATATATATATATATATATATATATATATATATATATGTATTTATGTTATTTGTATATATATTTTTCATACGTCATTAGAGAGTGTTATATAACATATATGAAATATATTTACCTAAAAGTTGATTATTATTATTATTTACTTTTTTTTTTTTTTTTTTTTTTTTTTTTTTATGATTGCCCGTTCCCATGGCAGAATATCTGGCAAATAAATATGACGGGTTGTACCGAAGTATGTCTTATACAATTAAATAAAAATAAGGTTTGGTGACTGCTAAATTGATGACCAGTGTCATCTTTCCAATTTGTCTACGTTAATAACTGGTCTATTGTGCCTGGCGGAATTCATTTAGAGACGGTATTAATTCAAATAACATCCTAAGTCACACCCTGGCTAGAAAAGGGTGGTAGATAACCCATCCCAATTAGCCTGAGTTACAAAAAGTGGACGTTAATAAATAATAATAATATTGTGCCTGGTAATATGTGTAGCCAGATAGTCTTATCCCGTTAGAGAACACAATTTTTATACTAAACGGAAATAAAGAACAGTAAAACCCGTAAACTCTTTTTTGAGCTAGTCCGTTTTGTATATTTTAAAACTAGTACGTTCTGCAAAATTTGATCAAATGATTAAAACTTTGCTAACATCCCAAGTAAGAATTATCTACTGCAATTTTATACTGAATGGCGTGTTCAATTTCTAATAAATATTAAAAGTTTTAATTGTCGTACAACATTCTATAGTCTTTACTGTTTATTTCTTCACAACAAAACCTTATTTACAGGCCATCTCAGCTTTATGTAAAACTTTAATGTCCCTATACTTTTTACTTAAGGTTTGAGAGAAGTATCAGTTTTAATATTTTTTTTATTTGGCTCTCTGAACCTTTTTGTTGTTTTTGTTTGTTGTCACATTCATACATGGCATTGATCCAATGCTCTGTGAAATCTTGGAGACCACATACTCTCCTATTTAAGATTTTGTCACTCTTCATTTGCAGCATTTATATCCATGATGTAAAAATCAGTTAACACATTGTTTCGTTCAAGATTACTGATGGACCATTTAATTATTCCCATAACATATAAATGAATTGGGACTGCATATGTATTGATAATTCAAATTGTCCATTAACTGTCATGGGCTAATTATATCAATAGTTCTGTAATTAATTTTAAGCTTTAATTCAGGTATACTAATTTTCAAAAGTGACTGGAATGGATATTGTGGTAATCATTTTGAACTTTGTGTGTCGCACAGAAAGATGGCATTCTTATTTTTTTTAGGGATTTATTTTTCAAAAGAGCCAATGAGTAAATGGAATAAAATAAGCTGATTCTTCGAATTTGGTTATCCGCTTCCAAAGACTTTCTCTTCAGACGTCAATAAATCATTTCTTTCTACAAGATCCGGGTAGTTAAAACGCCTGAAGGTATATGAGCTGATAGTCATTTCATTGGTTATTATGGTTGGAAAATATAAATATGTATATGATGCTTATTGCTAGAAATTGTGACACATTGGTTTCTTTTAATCAACAGTGTACTAGAGGTATAGTACAATGACCAACCACATCATCTCGTCTTCTAGTGTATTTGTGTGACAGTATTTAATTCTCCTGCGGCACTAAAAGAGTTTTCAAAATGTAAATTTGAGATATTCCATTTTAGACATTTGCGCCAATGAAGGATTTTTTTATGAGTATAATCAGAGAATCAAACTATATTTCATTTTGGATGAAATGAATTTTCATATTATGCTCATTCAAATGGATCTTATGCCTCTCATTTAATCATGGTATTCAGTGTTATAAACATTTAAAATTATAGACTTTTTCTTCTATGGAGATGAATTATATCACATATCTATCAGAGCTTCTGATATACACTTATGTTTTATGTTAGATATGTGATCATTGGATGTAATTTGTCAATAGTTCAATTATGTTTCATGGATTATGTAAGTCATTTCTTAATCTTCAGGCAGCAAGGAAATGTTTAATTGTCCCTAGAGCATTACAAGTTGGGCTTGTTTGTTTGTATGTTCTTGACTATATGCACGATTGCGTTTATTTGGTTTGACCAATGTTGTGTCTAAATAAAAATGATATCTTCACGTAGGATAGAATTTATGAAACATAATTGCTAATCACTAATTGAGTTTCAAATAATACACTTGTGTTAGTCCAGTCAGTTCATCATTCAAGGAAAATGAGGTTTTTTGACTGTCTGGTAGTATTTTTGTGTAGTACGTCCGTTCATGTTTTATCTTCTTGCTCATTCCTAGAACCTCGTGTTCTGTCAGGCAAAACGATTTCGTGTTGTAGCCTCATGCTAAGCAGTGTATTTGTTATTTTATTTTCATTGCTATTGGATGATTTCTTGGCATTAATTTAGTGTATAAACATAGCATAATGGATACAGTATAAATAATAGTGTGGTTGTATAGTGATTCGTTATTTCTCCAAGCAATAGGATTTCTTAGTGTTCATCTCCTAATTAGTTGTGGTAAAGAGACAGCATCTGGCTGATTCCTCTGTGACAGCTGCTGAGCCAATTCCTCGGTCATTCCTTGACCAACCGGTGTGTCATACTGCATGTTTTTTAAGCAGATTTATCTTAAGGGAATTCAGTATTGAGATTGTCGTCGAAACGTGATTTTTGAAAAATGTCCTCAGATGACCGTTGATTCAAAATTGAAGAGGAGGAAAATGAGATCCGCTCAAAGTGGTATATATATTTATGTTCGTCTGTTACAGCCCTAGCGGTCGCAATTTTTGTCTTATATTTACCTTATATATAAGAGTTTTACGAGAAATTAAGGATCAAGTTCGATAACAGCTGAAATCGGATGAGGGGGAAGGGGGTTTAGAAGAAAGAGATTTTTAAAAATTAAAATTATCTTCTTTATTATGTCTGTTTGACAAATTATAAAGAAACAAGTTTTAATTCATATTGAATTACCGATAGAGGGTGTTATGTTCATATTATTTCTATAATAAATATTAACCGAAATATTCAGTTATTTTAGTTTTTATACTTCACAGCACTCCTGTTCATCTTATATTAATAAAAAGCTTTTATGCCATGAACCACTTTATTCTAAAGCCAAATACCAAATATTGTTTTTAAAAGATCTTTATTATACTTCCAAATTCGTTGTGATGTGATCATTCAGTTTTTACGTTCTTAACTCAAAAATGTTATTTGACCTATACCATACTCGATATTCAACCGTCATATTATTAGGCCGGGCGATAGGGGAATTATAAAAATATCTCTTATATTATAAATATGTTATTTTGAGTCGGATAAAAAAAATATATAGGACCAATCCTTGTAAATTGATGATGGTCTAAAATTATTGATCTATGCATTTTTCGTAACTCAAATAGTAATCGAGTTATTCGTACTTTCTTGTTTTCAGTTATAATTCAACCCTTTTTCTACTCATCGAGTTTTTACTCACAAATAAAGAATATTTAATGAAATAAGATCATTAGTGTGTCATACCACGACGTGGGAAACCTGCTAAATTAACGAAGCCACTACGCGAACGAACGTTTTGATAATCTGAAATTTATTGAAGTGTAGATGATATGTGAGTTTGCTTGAATGATGAAAGTTGTAAGATTTGCGGACTACTCAATAACGTAGGCAGGGTTTCTATTAATATCTGTATAATATATCTGAGAAGTTCGGAGAGAGCACTTTTGTGGAAAGCACTAAACACCTGGAAAGACGGCACATCAAATACCAACCCGCACGACACTACATCAATGTTGGGTTCGCCTATACCTTTCAAAACCAAGCCTGTTTCTATAATCCTGGATTCTGCAAGTAAAACTAAAGAAACGTCCGTCAGGCCAATGAATTCATATATATATATATATATATATATATATATATATATATATATATATATATTTATATGGGATTGTTATTTGGAGTTTTGGTCAGTGTTGGTGAAAAAATCTTAGTTTATTCCAATATTACGAGAATATATATTCTCTCTTCATCAGGGCATGACTAAATATACTTAAATACTATTGTACATGACTGTTATACTTCTGGTTACATTACAGTACTGCAGTTACATGAGCAGTAGTACTAATGTAGCCAGAAGTACAACAGTTATGTACAATAGTTTTTAAGTATCTTGCCCTGAAGAAGAGGAAATAAATGTTCTCGAAATATTGGAATAAACTAAGATTTTTTCCCCAACACTGACCAAAACTCCAAAAAATAACAACACCATATATATATATATATATATATATATATATATATATATATATATATATATATATATATATAACCTGGTCGAAAACAACAACACAATTATATATAAATAATTTGAAATAATTTATGTATAAATTAATTGTAACACACTACAAATGAATGTGATGGGACATGCAGAAACAAATAAACGGCCTTCTTATAGGGTTACTATAGGAAGGAAACCAATTAAAAAAAATATATATATTGGTTTACTGTTAATGAGATGAGTATGAGTACGAAGCACTGAAAAATACAAATAGGTCCTTCAACGAGATTATTTATATAAAATTTTTCAATCCGACTCCAAATAGACATTGTACATATGGTCTTACATTTTATAAGTTCACATAGCCCCCATTGCTTCTACACCGATCTCAGATATAAACGGACTGCTTTTTTAATTATGCGATTTATGTCCGGTTAAATTCTTCTAGCTTGGCAACAAAAGCTTATTACAATTATTAGGAATAACAATTACCGGTTTTAAATAAAACGCTTGAATATATTTAGTTAGAGATTTTCTATAGAAAAGCATTGCTACATTGTAAATATTTGGGACAGAGTGATATATATATATATATATATATATATATATATATATATATATATATATACATTGATATTATTTATCAAATAAAATAAAGAGGCAATAAATGGGAAAGGAAAAATTAAGATATGTAAAAGTATTTATCAAAAATTTTGTAAGGCGCGATATGTGTTAAAACATTTCAAAAACATTCTTTGTACTTACAAACTTATAAATTTTAGACTTATCCCAGTCAGTTCACTATGAAATAAAGTTAATTTAATATGAAATGTGCAAGTCTTATTTAAAAAATAAAAAGAGTGGAATTACTGGATGCAGATACACCTGGTTAAGTATTGTTAAAGTTGATGTAGCGTAGTTTCACTATAATTGCCTATTTCAATTGATTTTAAAAATAAGAAGGTGGTACAACGGTTTTAGCCAATTATGTTAATTAGGTCGACTCTATTGTATAATACATTATAATATAATCAAAATTCAAATGAAAACAAAACAATACAAAAAAAATTAACAAAATTTAACAAAACAGAAATGGAACCCAAAACACAAAAGGAGAACAAAACAGATGAGGAACATAACACGTAAAAGGAACACAAACCATAAAAGGAACAAAAAACATAAAAGGATCACAAAACAGAGAGAAAACACGAAAAACACATATGAAATTATTAGAAATATTTCTTATCCATAACAAGCTCTCATATTTTGCGGTAATTTATAAATTTCTTTAGAAAATTTATTTAGTACCTTATTACTACATGTAAAATAATTATTGTTGCTCAAAAGACCATTTTCCCAAATTTAATTCAACTTCAGTCTGGAAGGATTTTGTATCAATAGTCTGCAGTTGTGTAGTTAATTTAAAACTAAAACAGTTTGGTTAATCGGTCAATCCGAAACGGTAGAAATAGGCATTTGTAGTCCCGTGATCTTTTAGTACTTTTTTTTTTTTTTTTTTTTTTTTATAAAAGTTAGCTAATGTGACCGGTTTGTTAGAGTACTCAATGATGTTTGGTATTAAATGTTTTATGTTTTCACCTTTCGTTGGTAACGTCCATTTTTGTTGCCATTTACGTAGTTTGTTTGTCAGCAATTGTTTTTTTAAAGTGAATTCTTGTAATTCTGTTGTAATATTCTGGAACATTTGAGTCTCGAGACGCATGTTATGCTGAATTGGTGCCTAGATCGTTCCCCAATATTCCAATATGTGTGCCGTACTGTTGCAGTTGCATTTGTTAGTTGTTTGTTAGTGGGTCGCGTATTGGTCGTTGGGTTCCGGAGTGCCATTAATGTTAATTTACTGTCTGTATAAATGTTAATATTTTTTGACTCTGTTTTTTTGATCTGTACATGTTAAAAACATTTTAGTATTGCCAGTTTTTTCTGCTTAATTGTTAGTATAAAATCGTCGGAGTCTGTTTTTTTTTTGAGTGTCAGTTCTTCTCTTTCAAAAAACGCAAATACACACACACACACACATATAAACCATTAAACCGTCATACAGCAGTTAATATTTAAAAAATACATTTTGACACAAGGAGAAGTATTAGATTTAAAACATATTGAATTAAGAACAATAAAAATCAGTGCCCTGTTGATTTTTTTTCTGATAATATATGAAAATATATTGTAGTAATGTGTTGTAGACGATATTCATAATTTAAAGAATATCTATATATATATATATATATATATATATATATATATATATATATATATATATATATATATATTAATAGTCAGGATACATAAAACTTAATATTTACAGATGTATATATATATATATATCTTTTTATATATTTATTTTCTTCCTGAAGTAAACCCTAAAGGAAGTGAGTTTATTAGCCACACGTCCCATACAATAATTAGTACATAACGTGTGCTTGATACATTACAGATTTTTTTTTAACTATGAATAACATAAGATGTTTGTACAATAAAATTATTTACAACAAAGAAATAGAAAAAAAAATTGAATTCAATGCTGAATAATTAATTAATTTAACTGTAATTCAGTTTTAAATAATTCAGGAAGTCATACATTTCTTCAGCAAACTGTTTTAGTTGTTTATAATGTTTATAAAATATTATTTTTTCCTCAAAATTCCAATTTTAATTTCTTCATTATATATATATATATATATATATATATATATATATATATATATATATATATAATTTTATTGTACAAATATTTTATGTTATTATAGTTAATAAAAAAAAAATATTGTGTATCAAGCACACGTTATGTACTAATTATTGTACGGGACGTGCGGCTAATAAACTCCCTTCCTGTAGAGTTACTTCAGGAAGGAAATAAATAATATATATATATATATATATATATATATATATATATATATATATATATATATATATCACTCATTATCTAAATGCTACGCCTTGTATTTGCAACCATTGTGTTTTAACGGAAGCTGCTCTTTTCATATTACTGTACTCACCGAAATCCATAAGAAGCCTGGTGTCTCCGAAATAGAATTTTCTAGGCCTTCCTCTTCCCTCCCCCATGGCCAAGAA